>CM046847.1:25970843-26055843 GCA_025618425.1 Heliocidaris tuberculata
TTATTATTTATTAGGTGGTCTGTCGAAGACAGAACACCTCTTAATTTCGTCAGAATTTTCTTATTTTTCTTTATTTGTCTTTTATTTTTCCACCACTTTCTTGTTACCCATGATTCCACAAAATCTGCTCAGTCAATTTTCTTCACAATTTTCGTCAGTCATCAGGTCATATATGATCAAGCTCGGGCATCTTTTTCAAGGTCATCAGGTCATCGTGACGTCATCCAGGCGCCATTTTGTGAAATCACATTATCGATCATATCTTCATAACAAGTCATCAAAAATGATCCATATTCAATACACATAAACTTCAGGTCAAGGGTCAACATAAAATGTCATCAAAATCCGAGCGCGCATCATGACGCGCACGTACGCGCGCGTTAAAATTTAGAATTGCTCAAAATCACTTTTTAATCAAAGGAGAGTACGGTTCAGGACATTTTAAGCATTTCAAAATTTCCGTCCGTGCGCGTCCGCGCTCGCGATATGCGCGTGCACAGCGCGTATAGAACGTAAAAACTCCGTTTTTTTTGGGTAGTTTGTATTCCTGACACTATTCTTGACAATTTCCAACTATTTACAGTCATTCTCGACCTTCCATAATGCCACACGCGCCCGTCAAACTTTCAAATTCGTGCGCGCGTCAATGGGCAATATAATGTAAAAAGTGGTAAAAACATGCCTATCTAGAATCCACCATAGCTCGTCAGAATGAACTTACCCCCCCAAATTTTATTAAATATTCTGAAAGCCTATGAGTTGTAGATTTGGATTCATGCAAAATTTTGGCCGATCGGATTTTGTGACGTCATCATATTTGCCTATGAACGCAAAAATTCAATTTTGAAAAAATGACGTCATATTTTTTGTATTCATTTGACAATATTTCAGTAATAGGTTGTCGATTTTCTTCCAAATTTTGATATGTTGTAGCTGAGACAATTCTCTACAAGATTAGTCATCACGATTTTTCATTTTGACAAAGGCATCATGGCGTATTTTTGCGATTAAAGGAGGTATGTCAATTTTTCCTCATTTTGCGTGTATTCTCTATGGGACATGACTTTTTCTCAAATCTTGATTCTACATTCCCGTCTTCTTTAAGCAGTATCTCTGTTATTTCTGCTCGATTTTCTCCCAAATTTTGGTATGTTATAGCTGAGACTATAAGCTTTTACAAGTGTGCCCTCCAATTTTTGATCAGATGTCGGGATCATGCCCTTTTTTTAACTACAAAATGTCATTTGAGAATCCCGTTTTTTCGTCTCTACGTGTTATCTCTATTGGAAATATTTTGGTCCATTGGTAAAGCACGCGCCTCCCATTCGGCGACCCAGGTTCGACTCCCTGTGGGTCCATTTTTTTTTTTTTTTTTTTTTTTTTTTTTTTGCCTTTCATTCTACCATCTTCTTCGACTATTATAACGTACACCATCACAAACAATGTAAAAAACTGCCTAATTTTGCGTGTTATGTCTATTGAAAGTAGTGTGCAGTAGTTTGTGTAGAATCTCATTCCCTGTCGTGTATTAAAGCTAAGGGGATAATCTTCCACATGTCCTGCAATATCAAATCGTCCAGTTCGTTATCCCGATTTCTCCAAATCGGCTCAGTCAATTTTCTTCATATTTTCGTCAGTCATCAGTCCTAATAAGGTCAAGTTCCCACATCTTTTTCAAGGTCATCAGTTTATTGTGACGTCATCCAGGCGCCATTTTGTGAAAATCAACTTATGGTCATATGTTCATAACGAAATGTCATTTCTCTTTCATATTTGGCATGGTTAAGGTCACTGTCATTCCAGTCAAGGTCATTTCGATAAACGCGCGCGTACGCGTATGTCCGCGCGTCCGTGCGCGCGCAAAATTTAGAAATGATCCAAATCCTCCCAAATTCATTTTGCAAACGTTTCATGCCATTTCAAGCACTTTTCGAAAAATCGCCCAAAAAATTGAACCTGTAGGAGCGCTATGCCACTTAGGTTATCGTGGTTATTGTCATTATTGTCATTATGATCATCATTATCAATATATCGTTATCGTCATTGTCATCACTTATATGACCATATCTTATCATCATTGTCGTCAACATTATGATTATAATCTTGCAGAAATATTATCACACCTGACAAAGCAATTTGCCACAGTTCAAGACAGACCACCTAATTTGTCTTCAGTGACGAATTAAATTTCTAGTAGGTTAATTTTAGTTTTGTCAAAACCAGCTTTCCTTTTGCCGCCCACTTTTTGTGACCATGATATCTCAAAATCGGCTTAGTCCAATTTCTTCAAGTTTTCGTCAGTCATCAGCCCCTATGAGATCAAGTTCCCGGAAACTTTTCAAGCTCATCAGGTCATCGTGAGGTCATGCAGGCGCCACTTTGTGAAAATCAACTCATGGTTATATCTTCATCAGGGAAAGTCATTTCTCATTCATATTAGGCATGAGGGAAGCTAATATCAATCAGGTCAAATTCAGAGACTTAGACGCGCACGTGCGCCCACGTTCGCGCGTCAGTGCCCCCGCAAATATGAAAAAATGCCACCCCCGATAACTCCCAAACGAGGAGGTCAATCTTTCTCAATCTTCCCATAGTCATCACATCTGCACCAAATATCATGCACACAAAAATTCACATTCATACCTCAATTCGTTTTTTTTTTATAATTCATTTTTTCCTTTTTTACCCCCCCCCCTCTTTTTTTACGGGGGCAATAACTCAAAAACGAAACCATGAATCTTTTTAAAATTCAGCACAGTAATGAGGACTGATAAGAAGAATTGACGGTGAAAATCTGAGGTTCATGACGACATTATGACGTCATCTAGGCTTCATTTAGTGATTTTGGGGTGAAAAATACCCTTGTCGGACCTTGAACGGGGCCTCTAACTTCAGTTTGCGGGGTGCTAGAGACTTGGGACTTGATTCAGATGAAAGAGCAGAAAATTCTACACAAAAAAGGCTCGTATAGCTCAAACGTTTTAACGGTCGTTTTCAGGCCGAAAATGGCTTTCAAAGTTTAAATTGCCCATTTTGCCATAGACACACACGTTATAGGTATTATTAGGTGGTCTGTCGAAGACAGATCACCTCTTAATTTCGTTAGAATTTTCTTTCTTTATTAGGTGGTCTGTCATAGACAGATCACCTCTTAATTTCGTCAGAATTTTCTTTATTTCTTTATAGGTGGTCTGTCATTGACAGATCACCTTTTAATTTCGTCAGAATTTTCTTTATTTATTATTTATTTTTATTTTTCTCCCACTTTCTTGTTACCATGATTCCTCAAAATCAGCTCAGCCAATTTTTATCAAATTTTCGTCAGATATCAGGTCATAACAGGTCAAGCCCGGTATCTATTTCAAGGTCATCAGAATATCATGACGTCATCCAGGCGCCATTTTGTAAAATGACAATATTGATCATATCTTCATAACGAGTCATCAAAAATGTCTTATATTTGACACACATGAACTTCATGTCAAGGGTCAACATAAAATGTCAATAAAATCCGCGCGCGCATCATGACGCGCATGTACGCGCGCGTCAAAATTTAGAATTGCTCATAATCACTTTTTTATCAAATTAGAGTACGGATCAGGACATTTTAAGCATTTCAAAATTTTCCGTTCGTGCGCGTCCGCGCGCGTGTTGTGCGCGCGCACAGCGCGTACAGAACGTAAAAACGCCGTTTTTTTTTCGCATGGTCTGTCTTCCTGATACTATTCTTGACAATTTCCAACTATTTACAGTCATTCTCGACATTCCATAATGCCACACGCGCGCGTCAAACTTTCAAATTCGTGCGCGCGTCAATGGGCAATATAATGTAAAAAGTGGTAAAAACATGTCTATCTATAATCCGCCATAGCTCGTCAGAAAGTCCGTTGACCCCAAAATTTTATTACATATTTCGAAAGCCAGTAAGTTGTAGATCTGAATTCATGTATAATTTTGGCCACTCAAATGTTGTGACGTCATCATATTTGCCTATGAACTCAAAAATTCGATTTTGAAAAAATGACGTCGTAATTTTTGTATTCGTTTGACCAATATTTCAGTGATAGGTTGTCGATTTTTCTTCCAAATTTTGATATGTTGTAGCTGAGACAATTCTCTACAAGATCAGTCACCACGATTTTTCATTTTGACAAAGGGATCATGGCGTATTTTTGCGATTAAAGGAGGTATGTCAATTTTTCTCATTTTGCGTGCATTCTCTATGGACATGACTTTTTCTCAAATCTTGATTCTACATTCCCGTCTTCTTTGAGCAGTATCTCTGTTATTTCTGCTCGATTTTCTCCCAAATTGGAGTATGTTATAGCTGAGACTATAAGCTTTTACAAGTGTGCCCTCCAATTTTTGATCAGATGTCGGGATCATGCCCTTTTTTAACTACAAAATGTCATTTGAGAATCCCGTTTTTCGTCTACGTGTTATCTCTATTGGAAATATTTTGGTCTATTGGTAAAGCACTTGCCTCCCATTCCGGCGACCCAGGTTCGACTCCCGGTGGGCCATTTTTTTTTTTTTTTTTTTTTTTTTTTTTGCCTTTCATTATACCATCTTCTTCGACTATTATAACATATACCATCACAAACAATGTAAAAAACTGCCTAATTTTGCGTGTTATGTCTATTGAAAGTAGTGTGCAGTAGTTTGTGTAGAATCTCATTCCCTGTCGTGTATTAAAGCTAAGGGGATAATCTTCCACATGTCCTGCAATATCAAATCGTCCAGTTCGTTATCCCGATTTCTCCAAATCGGCTCAGTCAATTTTCTTCATATTTTCGTCAGTCATCAGTCGTAATTAAGGTCAAGTTCCCACATCTTTTTCAAGGTCATCAGGTTATTGTGACGTCATCCAGGCGCCATTTTGTGAAAATCAACTTATGGTCATATGTTCATAACGAAATGTCATTTCTCTTTCATATTTGGCATGGTTAAGGTCACTGTCATTCCAGTCAAGGTCATTTCGTTAAACGCGCGCGTACGCGTACGTCCGCGCGTCCGTGCACGCGCAAAATTTAGAAATGATCCAAATCGTCCCAAATTCATTTTGCAAACGTTTCATGCCATTTCAAGCACTTTTCGAAAAATCGCCCATAAAACTGAACCTGTAGGGGCGCTATGCCACTTAGGTTATGGTGGTTATTGTCATCATTATTGTCATTATGATCATCATTATCAATATATCATTATCGTCATTGTCATCACTTATATGACCATATCTTATGATCATTGTCAACATTATGATTATAATCTTGCAGAAATATTATCACACCTGACAAAGCACTTTGCCACAGTGAAAGACAGACCACCTAATTCGTCTTCAGTGACGAATTAAATTTCTAGTTTATTTTATTTTTATCCCACTTTCTTGTTACCATGATTCCTCAAAATCGGCTCAGGCAATTTTTTTTCAAATTTTCATCAGATATCAGGTCTTATATGATCAAGCTCGGGCATCTTTTTCAAGGTCATCAGATCATCGTGACGTCATCCAGGCGCCATTTTGTGAAATCAAATTATCGATCATATCTTCATAACGAGTCATCAAAAATGAACCATTTTTGATACACATGAACTTCAGGTCAAGGGTCAACATAAAATGCAATCAAAATCCGCGCGTGCATCATGACGCGCACGTACGCGCGCGTCAAAATTTAGAATTGCTCAAAATCACTGTTTAATCAAAGGAGAGTACGGTTCAGGACATTTTAAGCATTTCAAATTTTTCCGTTCGTGCGCGTCCGCGCGCGCGTTATGCGCGTGCGCAGCGCATATAGAACGTAAAAACTCCGTTTTTTTTGCATGGTTTGTATTCTGACACTATTCTTGACAATTTCCAACTATTTACAGTCATTCTCGACCTTCTGTATTGCCACACGCGCGCGTCGAACTTTCAAATTCGTGCGCGCGTCAATGGGCAATATAATGTAAAAAGTGGTAAAAACATGCCTTTCTAAAATCAGCCATAGCTCGTCAGAAAGCACGGTTACCCCCATTTTTTTTTACATATTCTGAAAGCCTATGAGTTGTAGATTTGAATTCATGCATAATTTTGGCCGATCGGACATTCTGACGTCATCATATCAGCAAGTGAACTCAAAAATTATGATTTTGAAAAAATTATGTCATAATTTTTTCTATTGATTTGACAGTATTTCAGTCATATTGGGTCGATTTTCTCCCAGCTTTTGATATGTTGTAGCTGAGACAATTCTCTACAAGCTCAGTCAACACCATTTTTCATTTTGATGACGTCATCATAGTCAAAAATTCGATTAAACGCGACATGTCAGAATTTTCCCCAATTTACGTGTTATGTCTATGGAAGATGAATTTTTTCATATCATCAAACTACATGGCTTTGTTCTTTGAGCAATATCTCGCTTATTTTTGCTCCGTTTTCTCCAAGATTTTAGTATGTTATAGCTGAGACTATGGGCTATCGTAAGTGTGCCCTCCGTTTTTTTGATCAGATGCCGGGATCATGCTCAAATATCCAAGTAAATGTTAAATTGGCTCCTGTACTTCCGCCCCTTTTCTGCTTTACGTGTTAAGTCTATGGGGAAGTTTTTGGTCTAGTGGTCATAGCACTTCCTCCGGTTCAAACGGCCCAGGTTCGACTCCAGGTAGTGATTTTTCATTTTTTTTTTTTTTTGTTGCATTTTTGCATTTTTGCATTTTTTTTCCGGTAGTCTATGTGGACACATCATTCTATTTATGAAGCTTTGGGGGGAGATTTTTTTGTTGTGACGTCATCCAGGCGCCAATTTTCCCTATTTACGTGTTATGTCTATGGAAGATGAATTTTTCTCATATCATCAAACTACATGGCTTTGTTCTTTGAGCAATATCTCGGTTATTTTTGCTCCGTTTTCTCCCAGATTTTAGAATGTTATAGCTGAGACTATGGGCTATCGTAAATGTGCCCTCCGTTTTTTGATCAGATGCCGGGATCATGCTAAAATAGTCAAGTGAAAGTTAAATTGGCTGCTGTACTTCTGCCCCTTTTCTGCTTTACGTGTGCAATCTCCCCCCCCCCCCATTTCTTTCTCTTTCTCTCTCACTCTCCTATCTCTGTGTCTGTCTCGTTCTTTCTCTCTCTCTCTCTTCTCTCCTTTTTCCTTCACTCCTCTATCACTTTCCTATCTGTCTCTGTCTCCTACTTTGTCTCTGTCTCTTCTCTCCCTTTCCTTTATTCCTCTCTCTCTCTCTCTCTCTCTTTCTCTTTCACCTCCCCTTTTTGTCTTTGTTTCATCCTTATCTTTCGACGAATCATCCAAAATTCATTTTCCACACGCTTTATGCAATATCAAGCACTTTTCAAAAAATCGCCCAGAAAATTGAACCTGAAGGAGCGCTATGCCACTTAGGTTAAGGTGGTTATTGTCATCATTATTGTTGTCATGATGATCATCATACTCAATATATCATTATCGTCATTGTCATCACTTATATGACCATCTTATGATCATTGTCGTCAACATTATCATGATTATTATCTTGCAAAAATATTATCACATCTGGCAAAGCTATTTGCGATGACAGACCACCTAATTCGTCTTCAGTGACGAATTCAAAGTCTAGTTTATTTTTATTTTTCTCCCTCTCATTTTTGTGACCGTGATCACTCAAATTCGGCTCACTCAATTTTCATTAAATTTTCGTCAGGTATCAGGTCATATAAGGTCAAGTTCCAGGAAACTTTTCAAGGTCATCAGGTCATCGTGACGTCATCCAGGCGCCATTTTGTGAAATCACATTATTGATCCTATCTTCATAACGAGTTATCAAAAATGAACCATATTTGACAGACATGAACTTCAGGTCAAGGGTCAACATAAAATGTCATCAAAATCCGCGCACGCATCATGACGCGCACGTACGCGCGCGTCAAAATCGAAAAATGCCCGTAATCAAATTTTGATCAAACCATAATTCGTTTCAGGCCATTTTAAGCATTTCAAAAATTTCCGCGCGTATGCGTCCGCGCGCGCGTTTTGCGCGTGCGCAACACTTACAGAACGTAAAAACGCCGTTTTTTCGCATGGTCTGTCTTCCTGATACTATTCTTGACAATTTGCAACAATTTACAGTCATTCTCGACATTCCATAATGCCACACGCGCGCGTCAAACTTTCAAATTCGTGCGCGCGTCAATGGGCAATATAATGTAAAAAGTGGTAAAAACATGCCTATCTATAATCCGCCATAGCTCGTCAGAAAGTCCGTTGACCCCCAAATTTTATTACATATTTCGAAAGCCAGTAAGTTGTAGATCTGAATTCATGTATAATTTTGGCCACTCAAATGTTGTGACGTCATCATATTTGCCTATGAACTCAAAAATTCGATTTTGAAAAAATGACGTCGTAATTTTTGTATTCATTTGACAATATTTCAGTAATAGGTTGTCGATTTTCTTCCAAATTTTGATATGTTGTAGCTGAGACAATTCTCTACAAGATCAGTCACCACGATTTTTCATTTTGACAAAGGCATCATGGCGTATTTTTGCGATTAAAGGAGGTATGTCAATTTTTCTCATTTTGCGTGCATTCTCTATGGGACATGACTTTTCTCAAATCTTGATTCTACATTCCCGTCTTCTTTGAGCAGTATCTCTGTTATTTCTGCTCGATTTTCTCCCAAATTTTGGTATGTTATAGCTGAGACTATAAGCTTTCACAAGTGTGCCCTCCAATTTTTGATCAGATGTCGGGATCATGCCCTTTTTTAAACTACAAAATGTCATTTGAGAATCCCGTTTTTCGTCTACGTGTTATCTCTATTGGAAATATTTTGGTCCATTGGTAAAGCACTTGCCTACCATTCCGGCGACCCCCGGTTCGATTCCCAGTGAGTCCATTTTTTTTTTTTTTTTTTTTTTTTTTTTTTTTGCCTTTCATTCTACCATCTTCTTCGACTATTATAACATATACCATCACAAACAATGTAAAAAACTGCCTAATTTTGCGTGTTATGTCCATTGAAAGTAGTGTGCAGTAGTTTGTGTAGAATCTCATTCCCTGTCGTGTATTAAAGCTAAGGGGATAATCTTCCACATGTCCTGCAATATCAAATCGTCCAGTTCGTTATCCCGATTTCTCCAAATCGGCTCAGTCAATTTTCTTCATATTTTCGTCAGTCATCAGTCGTAATAAGGTCAAGTTCCCACATCTTTTTCAAGGTCATCAGGTTATTGTGACGTCATCCAGGCGCCATTTTGTGAAAATCAACTTATGGTCATATGTTCATAACGAAATGTCATTTCTCTTTCATATTTGCATGGTTAAGGTCACTGTCATTCCAGTCAAGGTCATTTCGTTAAACGCGCGCGTACGCGTACGTCCGCGCGTCCGTGCACGCGCAAAATTTAGAAATGATCCAAATCGTCCCAAATTCATTTTGCAAACGTTTCATGCCATTTCAAGCACTTTTCGAAAAATCGCCCATAAAACTGAACCTGTAGGGGCGCTATGCCACTTAGGTTATGGTGGTTATTGTCATCATTATTGTCATTATGATCATCATTATCAATATATCATTATCGTCATTGTCATCACTTATATATGACCATATCTTATCATTGTCGTCAACATTATGATTATAATCTTGCAGAAATATTATCACACCTGACAAAGCACTTTGCCACAGTGAAAGACAGACCACCTAATTCGTCTTCAGTGACGAATTAAATTTCTAGTTAGGTGGTCTGTCGTAGACAGATCACCTCTTAATTTCGTACAAATTTTCTTTCTTTATTTATTAGGTGGTCTGTCGTAGACAGATCACCTCTTAATTTCGTACAAATTTTCTTTCTTTATTTATTAGGTGGTCTGTCGTAGACAGATCACCTCTTAATTTCGTACAAATTTTCTTTATTATTTATTTATTTTTATTTTTCTCCCTCTCATTTTTGTGACCGTGATCACTCAAATTCGGCTTACTCAATTTTCATTAAATTTTCGTCAGGTATCAGGTCATATAAGGTCAAGTTCCAGGAAACTTTTCAAGGTCATCAGGTCATCGTGACGTCATCCAGGCGCCATTTTGTGAAATCACATTATCGATCATATCTTCATAACGAGTTATCAAAAATGAACCATATTTGACAGACATGAACTTCAGGTCAAGGGTCAAGATAAAATGTCATCAAAATCCGCGCACGCACCATGACGCGCACGTACGCGCGCGTCAAAAATCGAAAAATGCTCGTAATCAAATTTTGATCAAATCATAATTCGTTTCAGGCCATTTTAAGCATTTCAAAAATTTCCGCGCGAATGCGTCCGCGCGCGCGTCTTGCGCGTGCGCAACACTTACAGAACGTAAAAACGCCGTTTTTTCGCATGGTTTGTCTTCCTGACACTATGCTTGACAATTTCCAACTATTAACAGTCATTCTCGACATTCCATAATGCCACACGCGCGCGTCAAACTTTAAAATTCGCGCGCGCGTTAATGGGCAATATAATGTAAAAAGTGGTAAAAACATGCCTATATGGAATCCGCCATAGCTCGTCAGAAAGTCCGTTGACCCCCAAATTTTATTACATATTTCGAAAGCCAGTAAGTTGTAGATCTGAATTCATGTATAATTTTGGCCACTCAAATGTTGTGACGTCATCATATTTGCCTATGAACTCAAAATTCGATTTTGAAAAAATGACGTCGTAATTTTTGTATTCATTTGACAATATTTCAGTAATAGGTTGTCGATTTTCTTCCAAATTTTGATATGTTGTAGCTGAGACAATTCTCTACAAGATCAGTCACCACGATTTTTCATTTTGACAAAGGCATCATGGCGTATTTTTGCGATTAAAGGAGGTATGTCAATTTTTCTCATTTTGCGTGCATTCTCTATGGGACATGACTTTTTCTCAAATCTTGATTCTACATTCCCGTCTTCTTTGAGCAGTATCTCTGTTATTTCTGCTCGATTTTCTCCCAAATTTTGGTATGTTATAGCTGAGACTATAAGCTTTTACAAGTGTGCCCTCCAATTTTTGATCAGATGTCGGGATCATGCCCTTTTTTTAACTACAAAATGTCATTTGAGAATCCCGTTTTTCGTCTACGTGTTATCTCTATTGGAAATATTTTGGTCCATTGGTAAAGCACTTGCCTCCCATTCCGGCGACCCAGGTTCGACTCCCAGTGGGTCCATTTTTTTTTTTTTTTTTTTTTTTTTTTTTTGCCTTTCATTCTACCATCTTCTTCGACTATTATAACATATACCATCACAAACAATGTAAAAAACTGCCTAATTTTGCGTGTTATGTCTATTGAAGGTAGTGTGCAGTAGTTTGTGTAGAATCTCATTCCCTGTCGTGTATTAAAGCTAAGGGGATAATCTTCCACATGTCCTGCAATATCAAATCGTCCAGTTCGTTATCCCGATTTCTCCAAATCGGCTCAGTCAATTTCTTCATATTTTCGTCAGTCATCAGTCCTAATAAGGTCAAGTTCCCACATCTTTTTCAAGGTCATCAGGTTATTGTGACGTCATCCAGGCGCCATTTTGTGAAAATCAACTTATGGTCATTATGTTCATAACGAAATGTCATTTCTCTTTCATATTTGGCATGGTTAAGGTCACTGTCATTCCAGTCAAGGTCATTTCGTTGCGCGCGCAAAATTTAGAAATGATCCAAATCCTCCCAAATTCATTTTGCAGACGTTTCATGCCATTTCAAGCACTTTTCGAAAAATCACCCATAAAATTGAACCTGAAGGGCGCTATGCCACTTAGGTTTTTGTGGTTATTGTCATCATTATTGTCAATCTGATCATCATGATCATATCATTATCGTCATTATCGTCATCTTTAATCTTACCATATCATCACATTATCATGTATTATTATCTTGCACAATCATTACCACATCTTACAATTTACCATTTAAAGACAGACCACCTAATTCGTCCCCATTGACGAATTAAATGTCTAGTTTATTTTTATTTTTCTCCCTCTCATTTTTGTGACCGTGATCACTCAAATTCGGCTTACTCAATTTTCATTAAATTTTCGTCAGGTATCAGGTCATATAAGGTCAAGTTCCAGGAAACTTTTCAAGGTCATCAGATCATCGTGACGTCATCCAGGCGCCATTTTGTGAAATCACATTATCGATCATATCTTCATAACGAGTTATCAAAAATAAACCATATTTGACAGACATGAACTTCAGGTCAAGGGTCAAGATAAAATGTCATCAAAATCCGCGCACGCATCATGACGCGCACGTACGCGCGCGTCAAAATCGAAAAATGCTCGTAATCAAATTTTGATCAAATCATAATTCGTTTCAGGCCATTTTAAGCATTTCAAAAATTTCCGCGCGTATGCGTCCGCGCGCGCGTCTTGCGCGTGCGAACACTTACAGAACGTAAAAACGCCGTTTTTTTTCGCATGGTTTGTCTTCCTGACACTATTCTTGACAATTTCCAACTATTAACAGTCATTCTCGACATTCCATAATGCCACACGCGCGCGTCAAACTTTCAAATTCGTGCGCGCGTCAATGGGCAATATAATGTAAAAAGTGGTAAAAACATGCCTATCTATAATCCGCCATAGCTCGTCAGAAAGTCCGTTGACCCCCAAATTTTATTACATATTTCGAAAGCCAGTAAGTTGTAGATCTGAATTCATGTATAATTTTGGCCACTCAAATGTTGTGACGTCATCATATTTGCCTGTGAACTCAAAAAATTCGATTTTGAAAAAATGACGTCGTAATTTTTGTATTCATTTGACAATATTTCCAGTAATAGGTTCTCGATTTTCTTCCAAATTTTGATATGTTGTAGCTGAGACAATTCTCTACAAGATCAGTCACCACGATTTTTCATTTTGACAAAGGGTCATGGTGTATTTTTGCGATTAAAGGAGGCATGTCAATTTTTCTCATTTTGCGTGCATTCTCTATGGGACATGACTTTTTCTCAAATCTTGATTCTACATTCCCGTCTTCTTTGAGCAGTATCTCTGTTATTTCTGCTCGATTTTCTCCCAAATTTTGGTATGTTATAGCTGAGACTATAAGCTTTCACAAGTGTGCCCTCCAATTTTTGATCAGATGTCGGGATCATGCCCTTTTTTAAACTACAAAATGTCATTTGAGAATCCCGTTTTTCGTCTACGTGTTATCTCTATTGGAAATATTTTGGTCCATTGGTAAAGCACTTGCCTCCCATTCCGGCGACCCAGGTTCGACTCCCGGTGGGTCCAATTTTTTTTTTTTTTTTTTTGCCTTTCATTCTACCATCTTCTTCGACTATTATAACATATACCATCACAAACAATGTAAAAAACGGCCTAATTTTGCGTGTTATGTCTATTGAAAGTAGTGTGCAGTAGTTTGTGTAGAATCTCATTCCCTGTCGTGTATTAAAGCTAAGGGGATAATCTTCCACATGTCCTGCAATATCAAATCGTCCAGTTCGTTATCCCGATTTCTCCAAATCGGCTCAGTCAATTTTCTTCATATTTTCGTCAGTCATCAGTCGTAATAAGGTCAAGTTCCCACATCTTTTTCAAGGTCATCAGGTTATTGTGACGTCATCCAGGGCGCCATTTTGTGAAAATCAACTTATGGTCATATGTTCATAACGAAATGTCATTTCTCTTTCATATTTGGCATGGTTAAGGTCACTGTCATTCCAGTCAAGGTCATTTCGTTAAACGCGCGCGTACGCGTACGTCCGCGCGCCGTGCACGCGCAAAATTTAGAAATGATCCAAATCGTCCCAAATTCATTTTGCAAACGTTCATGCCATTTCAAGCACTTTTCGAAAAATCGCCCATAAAACTGAACCTGTAGGGGCGCTATGCCACTTAGGTTATCGTGGTTATTGTCATCATTATTGTCATTATGATCATCATTATCAATATATCATTATCGTCATTGTCATCACTTATATGACCATATCTTATGATCATTGTCAACATTACGATTATAATCTTGCAGAAATATTATCACACCTGACAAAGCACTTTGCCACAGTGAAAGACAGACCACCTAATTCGTCTTCAGTGACGAATTAAATTTCTAGTTTATTTTTATTTTTCTCCTCTCATTTTTGTGACCGTGATCACTCAAATTCGGCTCACTCAATTTTCATTAAATTTTCGTCAGGTATCAGGTCATATAAGGTCAAGTTCCAGGAAACTTTTCAAGGTCATCAGGTCATCGTGACGTCATCCAGGCGCCATTTTGTGAAATCACATTATCGATCATATCTTCATAACGAGTTATCAAAATAAACCATATTTGACAGACATGAACTTCAGGTCAAGCGTCAAGATAAAATGTCATCAAAATCCGCGCACGCATCATGACGCGCACGTACGCGCGCGTCAAAATCGAAAAATGCTCGTTATCAAATTTTGATCAAATCATAATTCGTTTCAGGCCATTTTAAGCATTTCAAAAATTTCCGCGCGTATGCGTCCGCGCGCGCGTCTTGCGCGTGCGCAACACTTACAGAACGTAAAAAACGCCGTTTTTTCGCATGGTTTGTCTTCCTGATACTATTCTTGACAATTTCCAACTATTTACAGTCATTCTCGACATTCCATAATGCCACACGCGCGCGTCAAACTTTCAAATTCGTGCGCGCGTCAATGGGCAATATAATGTAAAAAGTGGTAAAAACATGCCTATCTATAATCCGCCATAGCTCGTCAGAAAGTCCGTTGACCCCCAAATTTTATTACATATTTCGAAAGCCAGTAAGTTGTAGATCTGAATTCATGTATAATTTTGGCCACTCAAATGTTGTGACGTCATCATATTTGCCTGTGAACTCAAAAATTCGATTTTGAAAAAATGACGTCGTAATTTTTGTATTCATTTGACAATATTTCAGTAATAGGTTGTCGATTTTCTTCCAAATTTTGATATGTTGTAGCTGAGACAATTCTCTACAAGATCAGTCACCACGATTTTTCATTTTGACAAAGGGATCATGGTGTATTTTTGCGATTAAAGGAGGCATGTCAATTTTTCTCATTTTGCGTGCATTCTCTATGGGACATGACTTTTTCTCAAATCTTGATTCTACATTCCCGTCTTCTTTGAGCAGTATCTCTGTTATTTCTGCTCGATTTCTCTCCAAATTTTGGTATGTTATAGCTGAGACTATAAGCTTTCACAAGTGTGCCCTCCAATTTTTGATCAGATGTCGGGATCATGCCCTTTTTTAAACTACAAAATGTCATTTGAGAATCCCGTTTTTCGTCTACGTGTTATCTCTATTGGAAATATTTTGGTCCATTGGTAAAGCACTTGCCTCCCATTCCGGCGACCCAGGTTCGACTCCCGGTGGGTTCCAATTTTTTTTTTTTTTTTTTTTTGCCTTTCATTCTACCATCTTCTTCGACTATTATAACATATACCATCACAAACAATGTAAAAAACGGCCTAATTTTGTGCGTGTTATGTCTATTGAAAGTAGTGTGCAGTAGTTTGTGTAGAATCTCATTCCCTGTCGTGTATTAAAGCTAAGGGGATAATCTTCCACATGTCCTGCAATATCAAATCGTCCCAGTTCGTTATCCCGATTTCTCCAAATCGGCTCAGTCAATTTTCTTCATATTTTCGTCAGTCATCAGTCGTAATAAGGTCAAGTTCCCACATCTTTTTCAAGGTCATCAGGTTATTGTGACGTCATCCAGGCGCCATTTTGTGAAAATCAACTTATGGTCATATGTTCATAACGAAATGTCATTTCTCTTTCATATTTGGCATGGTTAAGGTCACTGTCATTCCAGTCAAGGTCATTTCGTTAAACGCGCGCGTACGCGTACGTCCGCGCGTCCGTGCACGCGCAAAAATTTAGAAATGATCCAAATCGTCCCAAATTCATTTTGCAAACGTTTCATGCCATTTCAAGCACTTTTCGAAAAATCGCCCATAAAACTGAACCTGTAGGGGCGCTATGCCACTTAGGTTATCGTGGTTATTGTCATCATTATTGTCATTATGATCATCATTATCAATATATCATTATCGTCATTGTCATCACTTATATGACCATATCTTATGATCATTGTCAACATTATGATTATAATCTTGCAGAAATATTATCACACCTGACAAAGCACTTTGCCACAGTGAAAGACAGACCACCTAATTCGTCTTCAGTGACGAATTAAATTTCTAGTTAGGTGGTCTGTCGAAGACAGATCACCTCTTAATTTCGTTAGAATTTTCTTTCTTTATTTATTTATTTTTATTTTTCTCCCTCTCATTTTTGTGACAGTGATTACTCAAAATCGTCTTTGTCCATTTTTATCAAATTTCAGTCAGTCATCATGTCTATCAATGTCAAGTGCCAGAAATTTTTTCAAGGTCATCACGTCATCGTGACGTCATCCAGGCGCCATTTTGTGAAATCACATTATCGATTATATCTTCATAACGAGTCATCAAAAATGAACCATATTTGACAGACATGAACTTCAGGTCAAGGGTCAACATAAAATGTCATCAAAATCCGCGCACGCATCATGACGCGCACGTACGCGCGCGTCAAAATCGAAAAATGCTCGTAATCAAATTTTGATCAAACCATAATTTGTTTCAGGCCATTTTAAGCATTTTAAAAATTACCGCGCGTATGCGTCCGCGCGCGCGTTTTGCGCGTGCGCAACACTTACAGAACGTAAAAACGCCGTTTTTTTCGCATGGTTTGTCTTCCTGACACTATTCTTGACAATTTCCAACTATTTACAGTCATTCTCGACATTCCATAATGCCACACGCGCGCGTCAAACTTTAAAATTCGCGCGCGCGTTAATGGGCAATATAATGTAAAAAGTGGTAAAAACATGCCTATATACAATCCGCCATAGCTCGTCAGAATGTGTGGCTACCCCCATTTTTTTTACATTTTTGAAAGCCTATGAGTTGTAGATTGTAATTCATGAAAAAAAATCGGGGGTCAATCGAACGAACGTCGTCATATTTGCATATGAACTCAAAAATTCGATTTTGAAAAAATGACGTCATAATTTTTGTATTCATTTGACAATATTTCAGTAATAGGTTGTCAATTTTCTTCCAAATTTTGATATGTTGTAGCTGAGACAATTCTCTACAAGATCAGTCACCACGATTTTTCATTTTGACAAAGGCATCATGGGTATTTTTGCGATTAAAGGAGGCATGTCAATTTTTCACATTTTGCGTGTATTCTCTATGGGACATGACTTTTTCTCAAATCTTGATTCTACATTCCCGTCTTCTTTGAGCAGTATCTCTGTTATTTCTGCTCGATTTTCTCCAAATTTTGGTATGTTGTAGCTGAGACTATAAGCTTTCACAAGTAAGCCCTCCAATTTTTGATCAGATGTCGGGATCATGCCCTTTTTTAAACTACAAAATGTCATTTGAGAATCCCGTTTTTCGTCTACGTGTTATCTCTATTGGAAATATTTTGGTCCATTGGTAAAGCACTTGCCTCCCATTCCGGCGACCCAGGTTCGACTCCCGGTGGGTCCATTTTTTTTTTTTTTTTTTTTTTTTTTTTTTTTTTGCCTTTCATTCTACCATCTTCTTCGACTATTATAACATATACCATCACAAACAATGTAAAAAACTGCCTAATTTTGCGTGTTATGTCTATTGAAAGTAGTGTGCAGTAGTTTGTGTAGAATCTCATTCCCTGTCGTGTATTAAAGCTAGGGGATAATCTTCCACATGTCCTGCAATATCAAATCGTCCAGTTCGTTATCCCGATTTCTCCAAATCGGCTCAGTCAATTTTCTTCATATTTTCGTCAGTCATCAGTCCTAATAAGGTCAAGTTTCCCACATCTTTTTCAAGGTCATCAGGTTATTGTGACGTCATTCCAGGCGCCATTTTGTGAAAATCAACTTATGGTCATATGTTCATAACGAAATGTCATTTCTCTTTCATATTTGGCATGGTTAAGGTCACTGTCATTCCAGTCAAGGTCATTTCGTTAAACGCGCGCGTACGCGTACGTCCGCGCGTCCGTGCGCGCGCAAAATTTAGAAATGATCCAAATCGTCCCAAATTCATTTGCAAACGTTTCATGCCATTTCAAGCACTTTTCGAAAAATCGCCCATAAAATTGAACCTGTAGGGGCGCTATGCCACTTAGGTTATCGTGGTTATTGTCATCATTATTGTCATTATGATCATCATTATCAATATATCATTATCGTCATTGTCATCACTTATATGACCATATCTTATCATCATTGTCGTCAACATTATGATTATAATCTTGCAGAAATATTATCACACCTGACAAAGCAATTTGCCACAGTGAAAGACAGACCACCTAATTCGTCTTCAGTGACGAATTAAATTTCTAGTAGGTTAATTTTAGTTTTGTCAAAACCAGCTTTCCTTTTGCCGCCCACTTTTTGTGACCATGATATCTCAAAATCGGCTTAGTCCAATTCTTCAAGTTTTCGTCAGTCATCAGCCCCTATGAGATCAAGTTCCCGGAAATTTTCAAGCTCATCAGGTCATCGTGAGGTCATGCAGGCGCCACTTTGTGAAAATCAACTCATGGTTATATCTTCAATCAGGGAAAGTCCATTTCTCATTCATATTAGGCATGAGGGAAGCTAATATCAATCAGGTCAATTTCAGAGACTTAGACGCGCACGTGCGCCCACGTTCGCGCGTCAGTGCCCCGCAAATATGAAAAATGCCCCCCGATAACTCCCAAACGAGGAGGTCAATCTTTCTCAATCTTCCCATAGTCATCACATCTGCACCAAATATCATGCACACAAAAATTCACATTCATACCTCAATTCGTTTTTTTTTTATAATTCATTTTTTCCTTTTTTTACCCCCCCCCCTTTTTTTACGGGGGCAATAACTCAAAAACGAAACCATGAATCTTTTTAAAATTCAGCACAGTAATGAGGACTGATAAGAAGAATTGACGGTGAAAATCTGAGGTTCATGACGACATTATGACGTCATCTAGGCTTCATTTAGTGATTTTGGGGTGAAAAATACCCTTGTCGGACCTTGAACGGGGCCTCTAACTTCAGTTTGCGGGGGTGCTAGAGACTTGGGACTTGATTCAGATGAAAGAGCAGAAAATTCTACCAAAAAAGGTTCGTGTAGCTCAAACGTTTTTAACGGTCGTTTTCAGGCCGAAAATGGCTTTCAAAGTTTAAATTGCTCATTTTGCCATAGACACACACGTTGTAGGTATTATAGGTTAATTTTAGTTTTGTCAAAACCAGCTTTCCTTTTGCCGCCCACTTTTTGTGACCATGATATCTCAAAATCGGCTTAGTCCAATTTCTTCAAGTTTTCGTCAGTCATCAGCCCCTATGAGATCAAGTTCCCGGAAACTTTTCAAGCTCATCAGGTCATCGTGAGGTCATGCAGGCGCCACTTTGTGAAAATCAACTCATGGTTATATCTTCATCAGGGAAAGTCATTTCTCATTCATATTAGGCATGAGGGAAGCTAATATCAATCAGGTCAAATTCAGAGACTTAGACGCGCACGTGCGCCCACGTTCGCGCGTCAGTGCCCCCGCAAATATGAAAAATGCCACCCCCGATAACTCCCAAACGAGGAGGTCAATCTTTCTCAATCTTCCCATAGTCATCACATCTGCACCAAATATCATGCACACAAAAATTCACATTCATACCTCAATTCGTTTTTTTTTTATAATTCAATTTTTTCCTTTTTTACCCCCCCCCCCTCTTTTTTACGGGGCAATAACTCAAAAACGAAACCATGAATCTTTTTTTAAAATTCAGCACAGTAATGAGGACTGATAAGAAAGAATTGACGGTGAAAATCTGAGGTTCATGACGACATTATGACGTCATCTAGGCTTCATTTAGTGATTTTGGGGTGAAAAATACCCTTGTCGGACCTTGAACGGGGCCTCTAACTTCAGTTTGCGGGTGCTAGAGACTTGGGACTTGATTCAGATGAAAGAGCAGAAAATTCTACACAAAAAAGGTTCGTGTAGCTCAAACGTTTTAACGGTCGTTTTCAGGCCGAAAATGGCTTCAAAGTTTTAAATTGCTCATTTTGCCATAGACACACACGTTGTAGGTATTATAGGTTAATTTTAGTTTTTGTTTTGTCAAAACCAGCTTCCTTTTGCCGCCCACTTTTTGTGACCATGATATCTCAAAATCGGCTTAGTCCAATTTCTTCAAGTTTTCGTCAGTCATCAGCCCCTATGAGATCAAGTTCCCGGAAACTTTTCATGCTCATCAGGTCATCGTGAGGTCATGCAGGCGCCACTTTGTGAAAATCAAATCATGGTTATATCTTCATCAGGGAAAGTCATTTCTCATTCATATTAGGCATGAGGGAAGCTAATATCAATCAGGTCAAATTCAGAGACTTAGACGCGCACGTGCGCCACGTTCGCGACGTCAGTGCCCCCGCAAATATGAAAAATGCCACCCCCGATAACTCCCAAACGAGGAGGTCAATCTTTCTCAATCTTCCATAGTCCATCACATCTGCACCAAATATCATGCACAAAAAATTCACATTCATACCTCAATTCGTTTTTTTTTTTTTATAATTCATTTTTCCTTTTTTACCCCCCCCTCTTTTTTTACGGGGGCAATAACTCAAAACGAAACCATGAATCTTTTTAAAATTCAGCACAGTAATGAGGACTGATAAGAAGAATTGACGGTGAAAATCTGAGGTTCATGACGACATTATGACGTCATCTAGGCTTCATTTAGTGATTTTGGGGTGAAAAATACCCTTGTCGGACCTTGAACGGGGCCTCTAACTTCAGTTTGCGGGGTGCTAGAGACTTGGGACTTGATTCAGATGAAAGAGCAGAAAATTCTACACAAAAAAGGTTCGTGTAGCTCAAACGTTTTAACGGTCGTTTTCAGGCGAAAATGCGCTTTCAAAGTTTAAATTGCTCATTTTGCCATAGACACACACGTTGTAGGTATTATTAGGTGGTCTGTCGTAGACAGATCACCTCTTAATTTCGTACAAATTTTCTTTCTTATTTATTAGGTGGTCTGTCGTAGACAGATCACCTCTTAATTTCGTACAAATTTTCTTTCTTTATTATTTATTTATTTTTATTTTTCTCCCTCTCATTTTTGTGACAGTGATCACTCAAATTCGGCTCACTCAATTTTCATTAAATTTTCGTCAGGTATCAGGTCATATAAGGTCAAGTTCCAGGAAACTTTTCAAGGTCATCAGGTCATCGTGACGTCATCCAGGCGCCATTTTGTGAAATCACATTATCGATCATATCTTCATAACGAGTTATCAAAAATAAACCATATTTGACAGACATGAACTTCAGGTCAAGGGTCAAGATAAAATGTCATCAAAATTCGCGCACGCATCATGACGCGCACGTACGCGCGCGTCAAAATCGAAAAATGCCCGTAATCAAATTTTGATCAAATCATAATTCGTTTCAGGCCATTTTAAGCATTTCAAAAATTTCCGCGCGTATGCGTCCGCGCGCGCGTCTTGCGCGTGCGCAACACTTACAGAACGTAAAAACGCCGTTTTTTCGCATGGTTTGTCTTCCTGATACTATTCTTGACAATTTCCAACTATTTACAGTCATTCTCGACATTCCATAATGCCACACGCGCGCGTCAAACTTTCAAATTCGTGCGCGCGTCAATGGGCAATATAATGTAAAAAGTGGTAAAAACATGCCTATCTATAATCCGCCATAGCTCGTCAGAAAGTCCGTTGACCCCCAAATTTTATTACATATTTCGAAAGCCAGTAAGTTGTAGATCTGAATTCATGTATAATTTTGGCCACTCAAATGTTGTGACGTCATCATATTTGCCTATGAACTCAAAAATTCGATTTTGAAAAAATGACGTCGTAATTTTTGTATTCATTTGACAATATTTCAGTAATAGGTTGTCGATTTTCTTATAAATTTTGATATGTTGTAGCTGAGACAATTCTCTACAAGATCAGTCACCACGATTTTTCATTTTGACAAAGGGATCAAGGCGTATTTTTGCGATTAAAGGAGGTATGTCAATTTTTCTCATTTTGCGTGCATTCTCTATGGGACATGACTTTTTCTCAAATCTTGATTCTACATTCCCGTCTTCTTTGAGCAGTATCTCTGTTATTTCTGCTCGATTTTCTCCCAAATTTGAGTATGTTATAGCTGAGACTATAAGCTTTTACAAGTGTGCCCTCCAATTTTTGATCAGATGTCGGGATCATGCCCTTTTTTTAACTACAAAATGTCATTTGAGAATCCCGTTTTTCGTCTACGTGTTATCTCTATTGGAAATATTTTGGTCCATTGGTAAAGCACTTGCCTCCCATTCCGGCGACCCAGGTTCGACTCCCGGTGGGTCCATTTTTTTTTTTATTATTTTTTTTTTTTTTGCCTTTCATTCTTACCATCTTCTTCGACTATTATACATATACCATCACAAACAATGTAAAAAACTGCCTAATTTTGCGTGTTATGTCTATTGAAAGTAGTGTGCAGTAGTTTGTGTAGAATCTCATTCCCTGTCGTGTATTAAAGCTAAGGGGATAATCTTCCACATGTCCTGCAATATCAAATCGTCCAGTTCGTTATCCCGATTTCTCCAAATCGGCTCAGTCAATTTTCTTCATATTTTCGTCAGTCATCAGTCGTAATAAGGTCAAGTTCCCACATCTTTTTCAAGGTCATCAGGTTATTGTGACGTCATCCAGGTGCCATTTTGTGAAAATCAACTTATGGTCATATGTTCATAACGAAATGTCATTTCTCTTTCATATTTGGCATGGTTAAGGTCACTGTCATTCCAGTCAAGGTCATTTCGTTAAACGCGCGCGTACGCGTACGTCCGCGCGTCCGTGCACGCGCAAAATTTAGAAATGATCCAAATCGTCCCAAATTCATTTTGCAAACGTTTCATGCCATTTCAAGCACTTTTCGAAAAATCGCCCATAAAACTGAACCTGTAGGGGCGCTATGCCACTTAGGTTATCGTGGTTATTGTCATCATTATTGTCATTATGATCATCATTATCAATATATCATTATCGTCATTGTCATCACTTATATGACCATATCTTATGATCATTGTCAACATTATGATTATAATCTTGCAGAAATATTATCACACCTGACAAAGCACTTTGCCACAGTGAAAGACAGACCACCTAATTCGTCTTCAGTGACGAATTAAATTTCTAGTTAGGTGGTCTGTCGTAGACAGATCCTCTTTAATTTCGTACAAATTTTCTTTCTTATTTATTAGGTGGTCTGTCGTAGACAGATCACCTCTTAATTTCGTACAAATTTTCTTTCTTTTTTTATTAGGTGGTCTGTCGTAGACAGATCACCTCTTAATTTCGTACAAATTTCTTTCTTTATTTATTTATTTTTATTTTTCTCCCCCTCATTTTTGTGACCGTGATCACTCAAATTCGCTCACTCAATTTTCATTAAATTTTCGTCAGGTATCAGGTCATATAAGGTCAAGTTCCAGGAAACTTTTCAAGGTCATCAGGTCATCGTGACGTCATCCAGGCGCCATTTTGTGAAATCACATTATTGATCCTATCTTCATAACGAGTTATCAAAATGAACCATATTTGACAGACATGAACTTCAGGTCAAGGGTCAACATAAAATGTCATCAAAATCCGCGCACGCATCATGACGCGCACGTACGCGCGCGTCAAAATCGAAAAATGCCCGTAATCAAATTTTGATCAAATCATAATTCGTTTCAGGCCATTTTAAGCATTTCAAAAATTTCCGCGCGTATGCGTCCGCGCGCGCGTTTTGCGCGTGCGCAACACTTACAGAACGTAAAAACGCCGTTTTTTGCATGGTTTGTCTTCCTGACACTATTCTTGACAATTTCCAACTATTTACAGTCATTCTCGACATTCCATAATGCCACACGCGCGCGTCAAACTTTCAAATTCGTGCGCGCGTCAATGGGCAATATAATGTAAAAAGTGGTAAAAACATGCCTATCTATAATCCGCCATAGCTCGTCAGAAAGTCCGTTGACCCCCAAATTTTATTACATATTTCCAAAGCCAGTAAGTTGTAGATCTGAATTCATGTATAATTTTGGCCACTCAAATGTTGTGACGTCATCATATTTGCCTATGAAACTCAAAAATTCGATTTTGAAAAAATGACGTCGTAATTTTTGTATTCATTTGACAATATTTCAGTAATAGGTTGTCGATTTTCTTCCAAATTTTGATATGTTGTAGCTGAGACAATTCTCTACAAGATCAGTTACCACGATTTTTCATTTTGACAAAGGGATCATGGCGTATTTTTGCGATTAAAGGATGTATGTCAATTTTTCTCATTTTGCGTGCATTCTCTATGGGACATGACTTTTTCTCAAATCTTGATTCTACATTCCCGTCTTCTTTGAGCAGTATCTCTGTTATTTCTGCTCGATTTTCTCCCAAATTTTGGTATGTTATAGCTGAGACTATAAGCTTTCACAAGTGTGCTCTCCAATTTTTGATCAGATGTCGGGATCATGCCTTTTTTAAACTACAAAATGTCATTTGAGAATCCCGTTTTTCGTCTACATGTTATCTCTATTGGAAATATTTTGGTCCATTGGTAAAGCACTTGCCTCCCATTCCGGCGACCCAGGTTCGACTCCCGGTGGGTCCATTTTTTTTTTTTTTTTTTTTTTTTTTTTTTTGCCTTTCATTCTACCATCTTCTTCGACTATTATAACATATACCATCACAAACAATGTAAAAAACTGCCTAATTTTGCGTGTTATGTCTATTGAAAGTAGTGTGCAGTAGTTTGTGTAGAATCTCATTCCCTGTCGTGTATTAAAGCTAAGGGATAATCTTCCATGTCCTGCAATATCAAATCGTCCAGTTCGTTATCCCGATTTCTCCAAATCGGCTCAGTCAATTTTCTTCATATTTTCGTCAGTCATCAGTCGTAATAAGGTCAAGTTCCCACATCTTTTTCAAGGTCATCAGGTTATTGTGACGTCATCCAGGCGCCATTTTGTGAAAATCAACTTATGGTCATATCTTCATAACGAAATGTCATTTCTCTTTCATATTTGGCATGGTTAAGGTCACTGTCATTCCAGTCAAGGTCATTTCGTTAAACGCGCGCGTACGCGTACGTCCGCGCGTCCGTGCACGCGCAAAATTTAGAAATGATCCAAATCGTCCCAAATTCATTTTGCAAACGTTTCATGCCATTTCAAGCACTTTTCGAAAAATCGCCCATAAAACTGAACCTGTAGGGGCGCTATGCCACTTAGGTTATCGTGGTTATTGTCATCATTATTGTCATTATGATCATCATTATCAATATATCATTATCGTCATTGTCATCACTTAATATGACCATATCTTATGATCATTGTCAACATTATGATTATAATCTTGCAGAAATATTATCACACCTGACAAAGCACTTTGCCACAGTGAAAGACAGACACCTAATTCGTCTTCAGTGACGAATTAAATTTTAGTTTTATAGTTTATTTTTTTTTTTCTCCCTCTCATTTTTGTGACCGTGATCACTCAAATTCGGCTTACTCAATTTTCATTAAATTTTCGTCAGGTATCAGGTCATATAAGGTCAAGTTCCAGGAAACTTTTCAAGGTCATCAGGTCATCGTGACGTCATCCAGCGCCATTTTGTGAAATCACATTATCGATCATATCTTCATAACGAGTTATCAAAAATAAACCATATTTGACAGACATGAACTTCAGGTCAAGGGTCAAGATAAAATGTCATCAAAATCCGCGCACGCATCATGACGCGCACGTACGCGCGCGTCAAAATCGAAAAATGCTCGTAATCAAATTTTGATCAAATCATAATTCGTTTCAGGCCATTTTAAGCATTTCAAAAATTTCCGCGCGTATGCGTCCGCGCGCGCGTCTTGCGCGTGCGCAACACTTACAGAACGTAAAAACGCCGTTTTTTCGCATGGTTTGTCTTCCTGACACTATTCTTGACAATTTCCAACTATTAACAGTCATTCTCGACATTCCATAATGCCACACGCGCGCGTCAAACTTTCAAATTCGTGCGCGCGTCAATGGGCAATATAATGTAAAAAGTGGTAAAAACATGCCTATCTATAATCCGCCATAGCTCGTCAGAAAGTCCGTTGATCCCCAAATTTTATTACATATTTCGAAAGCCAGTAAGTTGTAGATCTGAATTCATGTATATTTTGGCCACTCAAATGTTGTGACGTCCATCATATTTGCCTGTGAACTCAAAAATTCGATTTTGAAAAAATGACGTCGTAATTTTTGTATTCATTTGACAATATTTCAGTAATAGGTTGTCGATTTTCTTCCAAATTTTGATATGTTGTAGCTGAGACAATTCTTACAAGATCAGTCACCACGATTTTTCATTTTGACAAAGGGATCATGGTGTATTTTTGCGATTAAAGGAGGCATGTCAATTTTTCTCATTTTGCGTGCATTCTCTATGGGACATGACTTTTTCTCAAATCTTGATTCTACATTCCCGTCTTCTTTGAGCAGTATCTCTGTTATTTCTGCTCGATTTTCTCCCAAATTTTGGTATGTTATAGCTGAGACTATAAGCTTTCACTAGTGTGCCCTCCAATTTTTGATCAGATGTCGGGATCATGCCCTTTTTTAAACTACAAAATGTCATTTGAGAATCCCGTTTTTCGTCTACGTGTTATCTCTATTGGAAATATTTTGGTCCATTGGTAAAGCACTTGCCTCCCATTCCGGCGACCCAGGTTCGACTCCCGGTGGGTCCAATTTTTTTTTTTTTTCTTTTTTTTGCCTTTCATTCTACCATCTTCTTCGACTATTATAACATATTCCATCACAAACAATGTAAAAAACGGCCTAATTTTGCGTGTTATGTCTATTGAAAGTGTGTGTGCAGTAGTTTGTGTAGAATTCTTTCCCTGTCGTGTATTAAAGCTAAGGGGATAATCTTCCACATGTCCTGCAATATCAAATCGTCCAGTTCGTTATCCCGATTTCTCCAAATCGGCTCAGTCAATTTTCTTCATATTTTCGTCAGTCATCAGTCGTAATAAGGTCAAGTTCCCACATCTTTTTCAAGGTCATCAGGTTATTGTGACGTCATCCAGGCGCCATTTTGTGAAAATCAACTTATGGTCATATGTTCATAACGAAATGTCATTTCTCTTTCATATTTGGCATGGTTAAGGTCACTGTCATTCCAGTCAAGGTCATTTCGTTAAACGCGCGCGTACGCGTACGTCCGCGCGTCCGTGCACGCGCAAAATTTAGAAATGATCCAAATCGTCCCAAATTCATTTTGCAAACGTTTCATGCCATTTCAAGCACTTTTCGAAAAATCGCCCATAAAACTGAACCTGTAGGGGCGCTATGCCACTTAGGTTATCGTGGTTATTGTCATCATTATTGTCATTATGATCATCATTATCAATATATCATTATCGTCATTGTCATCACTTATATGACCATATCTTATGATCATTGTCAACATTATGATTATAATCTTGCAGAAATATTATCACACCTGACAAAGCACTTTGCCACAGTGAAAGACAGACCACCTAATTCGTCTTCAGTGACGAATTAAATTTCTAGTTTTACTTTTATTTTTCTCCCACTTTCTTTTGTGAACATGATTCTTCAAAATCGGCTCAGTCATTTTTTCAAATTTTCGTCAGATATCAGGTCTTATAGATCAAGCTCGGGTATCTTTTTCAAGGTCATCAGTCATCGTGACGTCATCCAGGCGCCATTTTGTGAAATCAAATTATCGATCATATCTTCATAACGAGTCATCAAAAATGAACCATTTTTCGTACACATGAACTTCAGGTCAAGGGTCAACATAAAATGTCATCAAAATCCGCGCGCGCATCATGACGCGCACGTACGCGCGCGTTAAAATTTAGAATTGCTCAAAATCACTTTTTAATCAAAGGAGAGTACGGTTCAGGACATTTTAAGCATTTCAAAATTTTCCGTCTGTGCGCGTCCGCGCGCGCGTTATTGCGCGTGCGCAGCGCGTATAGAACGTAAAAACTCCGTTTTTTTTGCATGGTTTGTATTCCTGACACTATTCTGGACAATTTCCAACTATTTACAGTCATTCTCGACTTTCTGTATTGCACACGCGCGCGTCAAACTTTCAAATTCGTGCGCGCGTCAATGGGCAATATAATGTAAAAAAGTGCTAAAAACATGCCTATCTAGAATCCACCATAGCTCGTCAGAAATGAACCGGTACCCCCAAATTTTATTAAATATTCTGAAAGCCAATGAGTTGTAGATTTGGATTCATGCAAAATTTTGGCCGATCGGATTTTGTGACGTCATCATATTTGCCTATGAACGCAAAAATTTAATTTTGAAAAAATGACGTCATATTTTTTGTATTCATTTGACAATATTTCAGTAATAGGTTGTCGATTTTCTTCCATTTTTGATATGTTGTAGCTGAGACAATTCTCTACAAGATCAGTCACCACGATTTTTCATTTTGACAATGCATCATGGCGTATTTTTGCGATTAAAGGAGGTATGTCAATTTTTTCTCATTTTGCGTGCATTCTCTATGGGACATGACTTTTTCTCAAATCTTGATTCTACATTCCCGTCTTCTTTGAGCAGTATCTCTGTTATTTCTGCTCGATTTTCTCCCAAATTTTGGTATGTTATAGCTGAGACTATGAGCTTTTACAAATGTGCCCTCCAATTTTTGATCAAATGTCGGGATCATGACCTTTTTTTTAACTACAAAATGTCATTTGAGAATCCCGTTTTTCGTCTACGTGTTATCTCTATTGGAAATATTTTGGTCCATTGGTAAAGCACTTGCCCTCCCATTCCGGCGACCAGGTTCGACTCCCGGTGGGTCCAATTTTTTTTTTTTTTTTTTTTTTTTTTGCCTTTCATTCTACCATCTTCTTCGACTATTATAACATATACCATCACAAACAATGTAAAAAACTGCCTAATTTTGCGTGTTATGTCTATTGAAAGTAGTGTGCAGTAGTTTGTGTAGAATCTCATTCCTGTCGTGTATTAAAGCTAAGGGGATAATCTTCCACATGTCCTGCAATATCAAATCGTCCAGTTCGTTATCCCGATTTCTCCAAATCGGCTCTGTCAATTTTCTTCATATTTTCGTCAGTCATCAGTCGTAATAAGGTCAAGTTCCCACATCTTTTCAAGGTCATCAGGTTATTGTGACTTCATCCAGGCGCCATTTTGTGAAAATCAACTTATGGTCATATGTTCATAACGAAATGTCATTTCTCTTTCATATTTGGCATGGTTAAGGTCACTGTCATTCCAGTCAAGGTCATTTCGTTAAACGGGCGCGTACGCGTACGTCCGCGCGTCCGTGCACGCGCAAAATTTAGAAATGATCCAAATCGTCCCAAATTCATTTTGCAAACGTTTCATGCCATTTCAAGCACTTTTCGAAAAATCGCCCATAAAACTAAACCTGTAGGGGCGCTATGCCACTTAGGTTTATCGTGGTTATTGTCATCATTATTGTCATTATGATCATCATTATCAATATATCATTATCGTCATTGTCATCACTTATATGACCATATCTTATGATCATTGTCGTCAACATTATGATTATAATCTTGCAGAAATATTATCACACCTGACAAAGCACTTTGCCACAGTGAAAGACAGACCACCTAATTCGTCTTCAGTGACGAATTAAATTTCTAGTTCTTTATTAGGTGGTCTGTCGAAGACAGAACACCTATTAATTTCGTCAGAATTTTCTTTATTATTATTTATTATTTTCTCCCACTTTCTTGTTTCCATAAAATCTCAAAATCTGCTCAGGCAATTTTCTTCAAATTTTAGTCAGTATCATGTCCTATGAGATCAAGCTCCCGCATCTTTTTCAAGGTCATCCGGTCATCGTGACGTCATCCACGCGCCATTTTGTGAAATCACATTATCGATCATATCTTCATAACGAGTCATCAAAAATGAACCATATTTTACACACATAAACTTCAGGTCAAGGGTCAACATAAAATGTCAACAAAATCCGCGCACGCATAATGACGCGCACGTACGCGCGCGTCAAAATTTTGAAATGCTCAAATCACTTTTTAATCAAAGGAGAGTACGGTTCAGGACATTTTAAGCATTTCAAAATTTCCGTTGTGCGCGTCCGCGCGCGCGCGTTATGCGCGCGCCACAGCGCATACAGAACGTAAAAACGCCGTTTTTTCGCATGGTCTGTCTTTCCTGATACTATTCTGACATTTTCCAACTATTTACAGTCATTCTCGACATTCCATAATGCCACACGCGCTAGTCAAACTTTCAAATTCGTGCGTGCGTCAATGGGCAATATAATGTAAAAAGTGGTAAAAACATGCCTATCTATAATCCGCCATAGCTCGTCAGAAAGTCCGTTGACCCCCAAATTTATATTACATATTTCGAAAGCCAGTAAGTTGTAGATCTGAATTCATGTATAATTTTGGCCACTCAAATGTTGTGACGTCATCATATTTGCCTATGAACTCAAAAATTCGATTTTGAAAAAATGACGTCGTAATTTTTGTATTCATTTGACATATTTCAGTAATAGGTTGTCGATTTTCTTCCAAATTTTGATATGTTGTAGCTGAGACAATTCTCTACAAGATCAGTCGCCACGATTTTTCATTTTGACAAAGGGATCATGGCGTATTTTTGCGATTAAAAGGAGAGTTAATTTTCTCAATTTTTCTCATTTTGCGTGCATTCTCTATGGGACATGACTTTTTCTCAAATCTTGATTCTACATTCCCGTCTTCTTTTAGCAGTATCTCTGTTATTTCTGCTCGATTTTCTCCCAAATTTGAGTATGTTATAGCTGAGACTATAAGCTTTCACAAGTGTGCCCTCCAATTTTTGATCAAATGTCGGGATCATGCCCTTTTTTAACTACAAAATGTCATTTAAGAATCCCGTTTTTCGTCTACGTGTTATCTCTATTGGAAATATTTTGGTCCATTGGTAAAGCACTTGCCTCCCATTCCGGCGACCCAGGTTCGACTCCCGGTGGGTCCATTTTTTTTTTTTTTTTTTTTTTTTTTTTTTGCCTTTCATTCTACCATCTTCTTCGACTATTATAACATATACCATCACAAACAATGTAAAAAAACTGCCTAATTTTGCGTGTTATGTCTATTGAAAGTAGTGTGCAGTAGTTTGTGTAGAATCTCATTCCCTGTCGTGTATTAAAGCTAAGGGGATAATCTTCCACATGTCCTGCAATATCAAATCGTCCAGTTCGTTATCCCGATTTCTCCAAATCGGCTCAGTCAATTTTCTTCATATTTTCGTCAGTCATCAGTCGTAATAAGGTCAAGTTCCCACATCTTTTTCAAGGTCATCAGGTTATTGTGACGTCATCCAGGCGCCATTTGTGAAAATCAACTTATGGTCATATGTTCATAACGAAATGTCATTTCTCTTTCATATTTGGCATGGTTAAGGTCACTGTCATTCCAGTCAAGGTCATTTCGTTAAACGCGCGCGTACGCGTACGTCCGCGCGTCCGTGCACGCGCAAAATTTAGAAATGATCCAAATCGTCCCAAATTCATTTTGCAAACGTTTCATGCCATTTCAAGCACTTTTCGAAAAATCGCCATAAAACTGAACCTGTAGGGGCGCTATGCCACTTAGGTTATCGTGGTTATTGTCATCATTATTGTCATTATGATCATCATTATCAATATATCATTATCGTCATTGTCATCACTTATATGACCATATCTTATGATCATTGTCAACATTATGATTATAATCTTGCAGAAATATTATCACACCTGACAAAGCACTTTGCCACAGTGAAAGACAGACCACCTAATTCGTCTTCAGTGACGAATTAAATTTCTAGTTATTTATTTGTCTTTTATTTTTCCACCACTTTCTTGTTACCATTGATTCCACAAAATCTGCTCATCAATTTTCTTCACATTTTCGTCAGTTATCAGGTCATTATGATCAAGCTCGGCATCTTTTTCAAGGTCATCAGGTCATCATGACGTCATCCAGGCGCCATTTTGTGAAATCACATTATCGATCATATCTTCATAACGAGTCATCAAAAATGATCCATATTTAATACACATAAACTTCAGGTCAAGGGTCAACATAAAATGTCATCAAAATCCGCGCGCGCATCATGACGCGCACGTACGCGCGCGTTAAAATTTAGAATTGCTCAAAATCACTTTTTAATCAAAGGACAGTACGGTTCAGGACATTCTAGGCATTTCAAAATTTTCCGTCCGTGCGCGTCCGCGCGCGCGTTATGCACGCGCGCAGCGCATACAGAAAGTAAAAACGTCGTTTTTTTGCATGGTTGTTTTACCTTACACTATTCTTGACAATTTCCAACTATTTACAGTCATTCACGACCTTCCATGATGCCACACGCGCGCGTCAAACTTTCAAATTCGTGCGCGCGTCAATGGGCAATATAATGTAAAAAGTGGTAAAAACATGCCTATCTAGATTCCGCCATGGCTCGTCAGAATGAACCCGGTACCCCCAAAATTTTATTACACATTCTGAAAGCCTATGAGTTGTAAATTTCGATTCATGCAAAATTTGGCCGATCGGATTTTGTGACGTCATCATATTTGCCTATGAACTCAAAAATTCGATTCTGAAAAAATGACGTCATAATTTTTGTATTCATTTGACAATATTTCAGTAATAGGTTGTCGATTTTCTTTCAAATTTGATATGTTGTAGCTGAGACAATTCTCTACAAGATCAGTTCCACGATTTTTCATTTTGACAAAGGCATCATGGCGTATTTTTGCGATTAAAGGAGGCATGTCAATTTTTCACATTTTGCGTGTATTCTCTATGGGAGATGACTTTTTCTCCAATCTTGATTCTACATTCCCGTCTTCGTTGAGCAGTATCTCTGTAATTTTGCCTCGTCCATCACATTTCGACCAAATATCATGCACACCAAAAATCAGATTCATAGCTCAATTCGTTTTTTTTTAATAATTCATTTTTTCCTTTTTTTACCCCCCCCCCTCTTTTTTACGGGGCAATAACTCAAAAACGAAACCATGAATCCTTTTCAAATTCAGCACAGTAATGACGACTGATAAGAAGAATTGACGGTGAAAATCTGAGGTTCATGACGACATTATGACGTCATCCAGGCTTCATTTAGTGATTTTGGGGTGAAAAATACCCTGTTCGGACCTTGAACGGGGCCTCTAACTTCAGTTTGCGGGGTGCTAGAGACTTGGGACTTGATTCAGATGAAAGAGCAGAAAATTCTACACAAAAAAGGCTCGTATAGCTCAGACGTTTTAACGGTCGTTTTCAGGCCGAAAATGGCTTTCAAAGTTTAAATTGCCCATTTTGCCATAGACACACACGTTATAGGTATTATTAGGTGGTCTGTCTTAGACAGACCACCTCTTAATTTCGTCAGAATTTTCTTTATTAGGTGGTCTGTCGAAGACAGAACACCTATTAATTTCGTCAGAATTTTCTTTATTATTTATTTGTCTTTTATTTTTCCACCACTTTCTTGTTACCATGATTCCACAAAATGTGCTCAGTCAATTTCTTCAAATTTTCGTCAGTCATCAGGTCATATATGATCAAGATCGGGCATCTTTTTCAAGGTCATCAGGTCATCGTGACGTCATCCAGGCGCCATTTTGTGAAATCACATTATCGATCGTATCTTCATAACCAGTCATCAAAAATGAACCATGTTTGATAGACATCAACTTTAAGTCAAGGGTCAACATAAAAGGTCATCAAAATTTGCGCGCGCATCATGACGCGCACGTACGCGCGCGTCAAAATTTTAAAATGCTCAAAATCACTTTTTAATCAAAGGAGAGTACGGTTCAGGACATTCTAGGCATTTCAAAATTTTCCGTCCGTGCGCGTCCGCGCGCGCGTTATGCACGCGCGCAGCGCATACAGAACGTAAAAACGTCGTTTTTTTGCATGGTTTGTATTCCTTACACTATTCTTGACAATTTCCAACTATTTACAGTCATTCACGACCTTCCATGATGCCACACGCGCGCGTCAAACTTTCAAATTCGTGCGCGCGTCAATGGGCAATATAATGTAAAAAGTGGTAAAAACATGCCTATCTAGATTCCGCCATGGCTCGTCAGAATGAACCGGTACCCCCAAATTTTATTACACATTCTGAAAGCCTATGAGTTGTAAATTTCGATTCATGCAAAATTTTGGCCGATCGGATTTTGTGACGTCATCATATTTGCCTATGAACTCAAAAATTCGATTCTGAAAAAATGACGTCATAATTTTGTATTCATTTGACAATATTTCAGTAATAGGTTGTCGATTTTCTTTCAAATTTTGATATGTTGTAGCTGAGACAATTCTCTACAAGATCAGTTTCCACGATTTTTCATTTTGACAAAGGCATCATGGCGTATTTTTGCGATTAAAGGAGGCATGTCAATTTTTCACATTTTGCGTGTATTCTCTATGGGAGATGACTTTTTCTCCAATCTTGATTCTACATTCCCGTCTTCGTTGAGCAGTATCTCTGTAATTTTGCCTCGTCCATCACATTTCGACCAAATATCATGCACACCAAAAATCAGATTCATAGCTCAATTCGTTTTTTTTTTATAATTCATTTTTTCCTTTTTTACCCCCCCCCCCCCTCTTTTTACGGGGCAATAACTCAAAAACAAAACCATGAATCTTTTTCAAATTCAGCACAGTAATGACGACTGATAAGAAGAATTGACGGTGAAAATCTGAGGTTCATGACGACGTTATGACGTCATCCAGGCTTCATTTAGTGATTTTGGGGTGAAAAATACCCTGTTCGGACCTTGAACGGGGCCTCTAACTTCAGTTTGCGGGGTGCTAGAGACTTGGGACTTGATTCAGATGAAAGAGCAGAAAATTCTACACATAAAAGGCTCGTATAGCTCAAACGTTTTAACGGTCGTTTTCAGGCCGAAAATGGCTTTCAAAGTTTAAATTGCCCATTTTGCCATAGACACACACGTTATAGGTATTATTAGGTGGTCTGTCGAAGACAGAACACCTATTAATTTCGTCAGAATTTTCTTTATTAGGTGGTCTGTGAACAGACCACCTATTAATTTCGTCAGAATTTTCTTTATTATTAGGTGGTCTGTCGAAGACAGAACACCTCTTAATTTCGTCAGAATTTTCTTTATTTTTATTAGGTGGTCTGTGAACAGACCACCTATTAATTTCGTCAGAATTTTCTTTATTTTTATTATTTAACTTTTATTTTTCTCCCACTTTCTTGTGAACATGATTCTTCAAAATCGGCTCAGTCAATTTTTTTCAAATTTTCGTCAGATATCAGGTCTTATATGATCAAGCTCGGGTATCTTTTTCAAGGTCATCAGGTCATCGTGACGTCATCCAGGCGCCATTTTGTGAAATCAAATTATCGATCATATCTTCATAACGAGTCATCAAAAATGAACCATTTTTTGTACACATAAACTTCAGGTCAAGGGTCAACATAAAATGTCATCAAAATCCGCGCTCGCATAATGACGCGCACGTACGCGCGCGTTAAAATTTAGAATTGCTCAAAATCACTTTTTAATCAAAGGAGAGTACGGTTCAGGACATTTTAAGCATTTCAAAATTTTCCGTCTGTGCGCGTCCGCGCGCGCGTTATGCGCGTGCGCAGCGCGTATAGAACGTAAAAACTCCGTTTTCTTTGCATGGTTTGTATTCCTGACACTATTCTGGACAATTTCCAACTATTTACAGTCATTCTCAACTTTCTGTATTGCCACACGCGCGCGTCAAACTTTCAAATTCGTGCGCGCGTCAATGGGCAATATAATGTAAAAAGTGCTAAAAACATGCCTATCTAGAATCCACCATAGCTCGTCAGAATGAACCGGTACCCCCAAATTTTATTAAATATTCTGAAAGCCTATGAGTTGTAGATTTGGATTCATGCAAAATTTTGGCCGATCGGATTTTGTGACGTCATCATATTTGCCTATGAACGCAAAAATTTAATTTTGAAAAAATGACGTCATATTTTTTGTATTCATTTGACAATATTTCAGTAATAGGTTGTCGATTTTCTTCCAAATTTTGATATGTTGTAGCTGAGACAATTCTCTACAAGATCAGTCACCACGATTTTTCATTTTGACAAATGCATCATGGCGTATTTTTGCGATTAAAGGAGGTATGTCAATTTTTCTCATTTTGCGTGCATTCTCTATGGGACATGACTTTTTCTCCAATCTTGATTCTACATTCCCGTCTTCTTTGAGCAGTATCTCTGTTATTTCTGCTCGATTTTCTCCCAAATTTTGGTATGTTATAGCTGAGACTATGAGCTTTTACAAGTGTGCCCTCCAATTTTTGATCAAATGTCGGGATCATGCCCTTTTTTTAACTACAAAATGTCATTTAAGAATCCCGTTTTTCGTCTACGTGTTATCTCTATTGGGAAATATTTTGGTCCATTGGTAAAGCACTTGCCTCCCATTCCGGCGACCCAGGTTCGACTCCCGGTGGGTCCATTTTTTTTTTTTTTTTTTTTTTTTTTTTGCCTTTCATTCTACCATCTTCTTCGACTATTATAACATATACCATCACAAACAATGTAAAAAACTGCCTAATTTTGCGTGTTATGTCTATTGAAAGTAGTGTGCAGTAGTTTGTGTAGAATCTCATTCCCTGTCGTGTATTAAAGCTAAGGGGATAATCTTCCACATGTCCTGCAATATCAAATCGTCCAGTTCGTTATCCCGATTTCTCCAAATCGGCTCAGTCAATTTTCTTCATATTTTCGTCAGTCATCAGTCGTAATAAGGTCAAGTTCCCACATCTTTTTCAAGGTCCTCAGGTTATTGTGACGTCATCCAGGCGCCATTTTGTGAAAATCAACTTATGGTCATATGTTCATAACGAAATGTCATTTCTCTTTCATATTTGGCATGGTTAAGGTCACTGTCATTCCAGTCAAGGTCATTTCGTTAAACGCGCGCGTACGCGTACGTCCGCGCGTCCGTGCACGCGCAAAATTTAGAAATGATCCAAATCGTCCCAAATTCATTTTGCAAACGTTTCATGCCATTTCAAGCACTTTTCGAAAAATCGCCCATAAAACTGAACCTGTAGGGGCGCTATGCCACTTAGGTTATCGTGGTTATTGTCATCATTATTGTCATTATGATCATCATTATCAATATATCATTATCGTCATTGTCATCACTTATATGACCATATCTTATGATCATTGTCAACATTATGATTATAATCTTGCAGAAATATTATCACACCTGACAAAGCACTTTGCCACAGTGAAAGACAGACCACCTAATTCGTCTTCAGTGACGAATTAAATTTCTAGTTATTTATTTGTCTTTTATTTTTCCACCACTTTCTTGTTACCATGATTCCACAAAATCTGCTCAGTCAATTTTCTTCACATTTTCGTCAGTTATCAGGTCATATATGATCAAGCTCGGGCATCTTTTTCAAGGTCATCAGGTCATCATGACGTCATCCAGGCGCCATTTTGTGAAATCACATTATCGATCATATCTTCATAACGAGTCATCAAAAATGATCCATATTTAATACACATAAACTTCAGGTCAAGGGTCAACATAAAATGTCATCAAAATCCGCGCGCGCATCATGACGCGCACGTACGCGCGCGTTAAAATTTAGAATTGCTCAAAATCACTTTTTAATCAAAGGACAGTACGGTTCAGGACATTCTAGGCATTTCAAAATTTTCCGTCCGTGCGCGTCCGCGCGCGCGTTATGCACGCGCGCAGCGCATACAGAAAGTAAAAACGTCGTTTTTTTGCATGGTTTGTATTCCTTACACTATTCTTGACAATTTCCAACTATTTACAGTCATTCACGACCTTCCATGATGCCACACGCGCGCGTCAAACTTTCAAATTCGTGCGCGCGTCAATGGGCAATATAATGTAAAAAGTGGTAAAAACATGCCTATCTAGATTCCGCCATGGCTCGTCAGAATGAACCGGTACCCCCAAATTTTATTACACATTCTGAAAGCCTATGAGTTGTAAATTTCGATTCATGCAAAATTTTGGCCGATCGGATTTTGTGACGTCATCATATTTGCCTATGAACTCAAAAATTCGATTCTGAAAAAATGACGTCATAATTTTTGTATTCATTTGACAATATTTCAGTAATAGGTTGTCGATTTTCTTTCAAATTTTGATATGTTGTAGCTGAGACAATTCTCTACAAGATCAGTTCCACGATTTTTCATTTTGACAAAGGCATCATGGCGTATTTTTGCGATTAAAGGAGGCATGTCAATTTTTCACATTTTGCGTGTATTCTCTATGGGAGATGACTTTTTCTCCAATCTTGATTCTACATTCCCGTCTTCGTTGAGCAGTATCTCTGTAATTTTGCCTCGTCCATCACATTTCGACCAAATATCATGCACACCAAAAATCAGATTCATAGCTCAATTCGTTTTTTTTTAATAATTCATTTTTTCCTTTTTTACCCCCCCCCCTCTTTTTTACGGGGGCAATAACTCAAAAACGAAACCATGAATCCTTTTCAAATTCAGCACAGTAATGACGACTGATAAGAAGAATTGACGGTGAAAATCTGAGGTTCATGACGACATTATGACGTCATCCAGGCTTCATTTAGTGATTTTGGGGTGAAAAATACCCTGTTCGGACCTTGAACGGGGCCTCTAACTTCAGTTTGCGGGGTGCTAGAGACTTGGGACTTGATTCAGATGAAAGAGCAGAAAATTCTACACAAAAAAGGCTCGTATAGCTCAGACGTTTTAACGGTCGTTTTCAGGCCGAAAATGGCTTTCAAAGTTTAAATTGCCCATTTTGCCATAGACACACACGTTATAGGTATTATTAGGTGGTCTGTCGGTATCGACAGATCACCTTTTAATTTCGTCAGAATTTTCTTTATTATTTATTTATTTTTATTTTTCCACCACTTTCTTGTTTCCATGGAATCTCAAAATCGGCTCAGCCAATTTTTATCAAATTTTTGTCAGATATCAGGTCATATCAGATCAAGCTCGGGCATCTTTTTCAAGGTCATCAGGTCATCGTGACGTCATCCAGGCGCCATTTTGTGAAATCACATTATCGATCATATCTTCATAACGAGTCATCAAAAATAAACCATATTTGACACACATTAATTTCAGGTCATGGGTCAACATAAAATGTCAACAAAATCCGCACACGCATCATGACGCGCACGTACGCGTGCGTCAAAATTTAAAAATGCTCAAAATCACTTTTTAAGCAAAGGAGAGTATGGTTCAGGACATTTTAAGCATTTCAAAATTTTCCGTCCGTGCGCGTCCGCGCGCGCGTTATGCGCGTGCACAACTCGTACAGAACGTAAAAACGCCGTTTTTTGTGCATGGTTTGTATTCCTGACACAATTCTTGACAATTTCCAACTATTTACAGTCATTCTCGACATTCCATAATGCCACACGCGCGCGTCAAACTTTCAAATTCGTGCGCGCGTCAATGGGCAATATAATGTAAAAAGTGCTAAAAACATGCCTATCTAGAATCCGCCATAGCTCGTCAGAAAGCGTGGAGACCCCCCATTTTTTTTACATTTTCTGAAAGCCTATGAGTTGTAGATTGTAATTCATGAAAAAAAATCGGGGTCAATCGAACGGAACGTCGTCACATTTGCATATGAAATCAAAAATTCGATTTTGAAAAAATGACGTCATAATTTTTGTATTCATTTGACAATATTTCAGTAATAGATTGTCGATTTTCTTCCAAATTTTGATATGTTGTAGCTGAGACAATTCTCTACGAGATAAGTAACCACGATTTTTCATTTTGACAAAGGCATCATGGCGTATTTTTGCGATTAAAGGAGGCATGTCAATTTTTCTCATTTTGCGTGTATTCTCTATGGGAGATGACTTTTTCTCAAATCTTGATTCTACATTCCGGTCTTCTTTGAGCAGTATCTTTGTAATTTCTGCTCGATTTTCTTCCAAATTTTAATATGTTATAGCTGAGACTATAAGCTTTCACAAGTGTGCCCTCCAATTTTTGATCAGATGTCGGGATCATGCTCGTTTTTTAAGTACAAAATGTCATTTGAGAATCCCGTTTTACGTCTACGTGTTATCTCTATTGGAAAACTTTTGGTCCATTGGTAAAGCACTTGCCTCCCATCCCGCCGACCCAGGTTCGAATCCCGGTGGGTCCATTTTTTTTTTGATTTTTTTTTTTCTTTTTTTTGCCTCATATTTTACCATTTGCTTCGACTACTGTAACATATAAAATCACAAACAATGTAGTAAACTGCCTAATTTTGCGTGTTATGTCTATTGGAAAGTAGTGTGCAGTAGTTTGTGTACAATCTCATTCCCTGTCGTGTATTAAAGCTAAGGGGATAATCTCCCACATGTCCTGTAATATCAAATCGTCCAGTTCGTTATCCCGATTTCTCAAAATCGGCTCAGTCAATTTTCTTCATATTTTCGTCAGTCATCAGTCCTAATAAGGTCAAGTTCCCCCATCTTTTTCAAGGTCATCAGGTTATCGTGACGTCATCCAGGCGCCATTTTGTGAAAATCAACTTATGGTCATATCTTCATAACGAAATGTCATTTCTCTTTCATATTTGGCATGGTTAAGGTCACTGTCATTCCAGTCAAGGTCATTTCATTAAACGCGCGCGTACGTGTCCGTGCGCGCGTCCGTGTGCGTGTAAAATTTATAAATTCTTCAAATCCTCCTAAATTCATTTTGCACACGTTTTATGCCATTTCAAGCACTTTTAAAAAAATCGCCCATAAAATTGAACTTGAAGGGGCGCTATGCCACTTAGATTATCGTGGTGATTTTCATTATTGGTGTCATTATGATCATCATTATCAATATATCATTATCGTCATTGTCATCACTTCTATGACCATCTTATCATCATTGTCGCCAACATTATGATTATAATCTTGCAGAAATATTATCACATCTGACAAAGCAATTTGCCACAGTGACAGACCACCTAATTCGTCTTCAGTGACGAATTAAATTTCTAGTTTATTTTTATTTTTCTCCCACTTTCTTGTGCAGACGATTTCTCAAAATCGGCAAAATCAATTTTCATCAAATTTTAGTCATTCATCAGGCCTGTCAAGGTCAAGTTCCACAATTTTTTTCAAGGTCATCAGATCATCGTGACGTCATCCAGGCGCCATTTTGTGAAATCACATTATCGATCATATCTTCATAACAAGTCATCAAAAATGAGCCATATTTGATACACATAAACTTCAGGTCAAGGGTCAACATAAAATGTCATCAAAATTTGCGTGCGCATCATGACGCGCACGTACGCGTGCGTCAAAATTTAAAAATGCTCAAAATCACTTTTTAATCAAAGGAGAGTACGGTTCAGGACATTTTAAGCATTTCAAAATTTTCCGTCCGTGCGCGTCCGCGTGCGCGTTATGTGCGCGCGCAGCTCGTACAGAACGTAAAAACGCCGTTTTTTTCGCATGGTTTGTATTCCTGACACTATTCTTGACAATTTCCAACTATTTACAGTCATTCTCGACATTCCATAATGCCACACGCGCGCGTCAAACTTTCAAATTCGTGCGCGCGTCAATGGGCAATATAATGTAAAAAGTGCTAAAAACATGCCTATCTAGAATTAGCCATAGCTCGTCAGAATGAACCGGTACCCCCCATTTTTTTTACATTTTCTGAAAGCCTATGAGTTGCAGATGTCGATTCATGCAAAATTTTGGCCGATCGGATTTTGTGACGTCATCATATTTGCCGATGAACTCAAAAATTCAATTTTGAAAAAATTATATCATAATTTTTGTATTAGTTTGACAATATTTCAGTAATAGATTGTCGATTTTCTTCCAAATTTTGATATGTTATAGCTGAGACAATTCTCTACAAGATCAGTCACCACGATTTTTCATTTTGACAAAGGCATCATGGCGTATTTTTGCGATTAAAGGAGGCATGTCAATTTTTCACATTTTGCGTGTATTCTCTATGGGACATTACTTTTTCTCAAATCTAGATTCTACATTCCCGTCTTCTTTGAGCTGTATCTTTGTTATTTCTGCTCGATTTTCTTCCAAATTTTAGTATGTTATAGCTGAGACTATAAGCTTTTACAAGTGTGCCCTCCAATTTTTGATCAGATGTCGGGATCATGCCCGTTTTTTAAGTACAAAATGTCATTTGAGAATCCCGTTTTTCGTCTACGTGTTATCTCTATTGGAAAACTTTTGGTCTATTGGTAAAGTACTTGCCTCCCATCCCGCCGACCCAGGTTCGAATCCCGGTGGGTCCATTTTTTTTGAAATTTTTTTTTTCTTCTTTTTGCCTCATATTTTACCATTTGCTTCGACTACTGTAACATATAAAATCACAAACAATGTAATAAACTTTTTTATTTTGCGTGTTATGCCTAATGGAATGTAGTTTGTGTACAACCCTATGCAAAATCTGATTGCCTTTCGTGTATTAAACTTATGGGTTAATATCCCATGTATAATGCGATATGAAATTGTCCGATTTTCTTTGACGCAAGTCTCCATCCATTTCCAACATAATCAGGAATATTATCTTGCACAAATATTATCACATCTTAGCAATTTTACCAACGGGTAGACAGACCACCTAATTCGTCTTCAGTGACGAATTAAAGTTCTAGTAGGTTAATTTTAGTTTTGTCAAAACAAGCTTTCCTTTTTCCGCCCACTTTTTGTGCAGATGATATCTCAAAATCGGCACAGTCCAATTTCTTTAAGTTTTCGTCAGTCATCAGCCCCTACGAGATCAAGTTCCCGTAACTTTTTCAAGGTCCCCAGGTCATCGTGACGTCATCCAGGCGCCATTTTGTGAAAATCAACTCATGGTCATATCTTCATCAGGGAAAGTCATTTCTCATTCATATTTGTCATGATTCAATCTGATATCAATCCGGTCAATCCCAGAGATTTAGACGCGCGCGTGCGCACACGTTCGCTCGTCAGTGCCCCCGCAAATATGAAAAATGACACCCCCAATAACTCCCAAGCAAGGAGGTAAATCTTTCTGAATTTTGCCTCGTCCATCACATTTCGACCAAATATCATGCACACCAAAAATCAGATTCAGAGCTCAATTCGTTTTTTTTTTTTTTTTTTTTTTTTTTTTTAAGTGTAGACGTCGTTTTCTTGTCCATCTTTTCCTTAATTTCTCGACCATCCTGCCTTCTACAACGAAACCAATGGCTGAAACTTCAAGGAAATGCCTGTCCATTTTACTTCCAATTTAAAAATTCTTCAAATTCTTGTAATTTTTCTTCCCATTGCCAGATGAAAAAACGAAAAATCTCATACTAATTAACCGAAAACCACCCAAGACCATCTTTTTTTTGCGGGGCTGATTACTTAAAAACGGAATCTTGAATCTTAATGAAAGTTGGCACAGACATGAGTGTTGGTATGACAATTATGCTGTGAAAATAACAAGGTCGTGATGTCATTATAACTTTATCCAGGTGCCATTTTCTGAAAATCAACTTATTGTCATGTGTGGTCATGTATGTTCATAACGAAATGTCATTTCTCTTTCATATTTCGGATGGTCATTTCACTGTCATCACATATATATGACCATCTTATCATTGTCGTCGACCTTATCATGATTACTATCTTGCCCAATCATCATATCTTACATAAGAATTTACCAGTTCAAGACAGACCACCTAATTCGTCTTCAGTGACGAATTAAATTTCTAGTTTATTTTTATTTTTATCCCACTTTCTTGTGGTCATGATTTCTCAAATTCGGCCCAGTCAATTTTCTTCAATTTTTCGTCAGATATCAGGTCATAAATTATGAAGCTCTGGGTTCTTTTTCAAGGTCATCAGGTCATCGTGACGTCATCCAGGCGCCATTTTGAAAAATCACATTATCGATCATATCTTCATAACAAGTCATCAAAAATGGGCCATATTTGATACACATAAACTTCAGGTCAAGGGTCAACATAAAATGTCATCAAAATTTGCGTGCGCATCATGACGCGCACGTACGCGCGCGTCAAAATTTAGAAATGCTCAAAATCACTTTTTAATCAAAGGAGAGTACGGTTCAGGACATTTTAAGCATTTCAAATTTTTCCGTCCGTGCGCGTCCGCGCGCGCGTTATACGCCCGCGCAGCGTATACAGAACCTAAAAACGCCGTTTTTTTCGCATGGTTTGTATTTCTTACACTATTCTTGACAATTTCCAACTATTTACAGTCATTCTCGACCTTCCATAATGTCACACGCGCGCGTCAAACTTTCAAATTCGTGCGCGCGTCAATGGGCAATATAATGTAAAAAGTGGTAAAAACATGCCTATCTAGAATCCGCCATAGCTCGTCAGAATGAACCGGTACCCCCCATTTTTTTTACATTTTCTGAAAGCCTATGAGTTGCAGATGTCGATTCATGCAAAATTTTGGCCGATCGGATTTTGTGACGTCATCATATTTGCCTATGAACTCAAAAATTCAATTTTGAAAAAATTATATCATAATTTTTGTATTAGTTTGACAATATTTCAGTAATAGATTGTCGATTTTCTTCCAAATTTTGATATGTTATAGCTGAGACAATTCTCTACAATATCAGTCACCACGATTTTTCATTTTGACAAAGGCATCATGGCGTATTTTCGCGATTAAAGGAGGCATGTCAATTTTTCACATTTTGCGTGTATTCTCTATGGGACATTACTTTTTCTCAAATCTAGATTCTACATTCCCGTCTTCTTTGAGCTGTATCTTTGTTATTTCTGCTCGATTTTCTTCCAAATTTTAGTATGTTATAGCTGAGACTATAAGCTTTTACAAGTGTGCCCTCCAATTTTTGATCAGATGTCGGGATCATGCCCGTTTTTTAAGTACAAAATGTCATTTGAGAATCCCGTTTTTCGTCTACGTGTTATCTCTATTGGAAAACTTTTGGTCCATTGGTAAAGCACTTGCCTCCCATCCCGCCGACCCAGGTTCGAATCCCGGTGGGTCCATTTTTTTTTTGAATTTTTTTTTTCTTTTTTTTGCCTCATATTTTACCATTTGCTTCGACTACTGTAACATATAAAATCACAAACAATGTAATAAACTTTTTTTATTTTGCGTGTTATGCCTAATTGAATGTAGTTTGTGTACAACCCTATGCAAAATCTGATTGCCTGTCGTGTATTAAACCTATGGGTTTAATATCCCATGTATAAAGCAATATGAAATTGCCCGATTTTCTTTGACGCAAGTCTCCATCCATTTTCAACATAATCAGGAATATTATCTTGCACAAATATTATCACATCTTAGCAATTTTACCAACGGGTAGACAGACCACCTAATTCGTCTTCAGTGACGAATTAAACTTCTAGTTATTTTTCTTTTCTTTTCCCCTCAATTTTTTTTTTTTTTTTTTTCTTTCTTTTTATATGGTGGGAAAGGCTTTTAAGGGTATAATTTTCAATAATAGTCAGGAAAAAATGCCGTGGAATAAGTAAATTGATTTTTTGTTTGTTTTATTGCTGTTTATATCAATGCATATAATTAGTTGATACTTCAGTATGAGTAATCTGATTACCTTGTATTGATTGTTGTGTATTCAAAGAAATAAGGCTGTTATCTTTAATTTGTTTGAAGAATTTCCTTGTTTATTATTTAGTATCGAAATTGCAAACGATGTCAATTCATACTTGCTACAAGTGGGTGATGAGGTTAGACATTTTGCTATGAGCCACCTATTCTGTGATAGTAGGTCATACTCGTGAGAGTTCATTTGAATAGCATTGGTTGTTGCATATGCATGCTCAGAAAGAAACTGACGTTTGAAATTTGATTGGCTTATCTGAGCAGCCAGTGCTGTTGCTATGCTAGACAAATTTGCATTAAAATGCAAATTCATTATACGAAGGATTGTGTAGTATTTGTGTAACATAACCGATAAGCCGCGTGGCACGTGTCGATGGACTTTAATGCTTTGATTTGGGGGTGGTTCTGCGCGGGGCCGCGGGCGCGCAGTTGCCACACCATTTATAATGTATATATGTGTGGTGGCGGCGTGACCGCGCCCCTGCGTGGAATTGCCCTTGGACTGGCAGACCTCCAAAATAATGTTATTCACCCGAGACTCTTTGATTATTTTTCTTTTTATATGGTGGGAAGGGCTTTTAAGGGTATCACTTTCAATACTGGTTGAAAAAATGCAAGGGAATATTAGGTAAATTTATATGTTTGTTTTTGTTTTACACTGTTTATATCAAGGTATATAATTCATTGATACTTAAGTATAATCATCGACTATTTTGCAAATCGGTTATCAAAGAAATAATCTCTTATCGTTATTCATTTATCTATTTATCTCAAATTTTAATTTGTCTTCAAGTATAGGGATGGTCTTTTTCTATTTTGATGACTGCCTCAGGAGGCTTAGGCTGCTAAATTTCACTATTTAGATTTTTCATTACAAGTATGAATTAGTCATGATAATGACTGTGTTTAATTGATATAAAAGGGTAATCAAATTGATAGAGTAAGGGTTGTGGAGTCTAATATGGATGGTTGGTGGTTATGGTATTATTTGTGGCTTTATCTTATTTGAGTATTACAGGTGTGAATTTATGTATATCGGGCTTAGGTGCAAGATGCACATGTGACATTGAAAATTCAAGGCAATTTGTATTGATTCAGTTAGTCTTTATGCAAGAAATGTATGTCCTTCTTCCTTCCAGAATTCTGAATTATATTTACAATACTCTTTATCATGGTGGGTAATCAAGGAATGTTAATGAACATATTGTCTTTAAATGTTAAAGGTTTAAGGGACTCAAAGAAGAGAGGTTCGATTATTAATTGGAGTAGACAACGAGGAGATGTAATATTTTTTCAGGAAACATTTAGTACTATTGATGTTGAAGACAAATGGGAAACAGAATGGGATGGAATTAGTCTTTTCAGTCATGGAACCAATCATAGTAAAGGGGTTTGTGTATTGATTAAATCAAAGTTGCATTTTAAGGTATTAAAAACTAAATTAGATTTGGAAGGGCGATATATATTAATTGATGGTGAAGTTCAGGGGACCCGTCTTGTGTTAGGAAATGTTTACTTTCCAAACAGGGATAAAGAAAATCTCCAATTAGCTTTTCTTCGCATTTTAGAGAGAAGTCTTGAAGAATTTAATAATGAAGGCCATCCTATCATTCTTGGAGGGGACTTTAACATGATTCGAGATTTTAATTTAGATTGTTCAAACAAAGGGAGAAGAATAGGACAGGCTTTTAATTTAGAATTTGATGATTTTCAAGGGAAATTTGATTTAATTGATATTTGGAGAAAGAAGAATTTGGAAAAAAAACAATATACGTATAGACAGAAAAATCCTTTAATTCAAAGTAGGTTAGACTATTGGATAATAAGTAGTGGATTAGAAGAGCGAGTGAACGGTTGTAAAATCGTTGCTTCGGTAGCCCCCGATCATTCGGCTATTGAGTTAGAACTAAAACTTGCACATGAAATATTTAAACGAGGACCATCCTATTGGAAGTTTAATAATAGTCTTTGTTTAGATTCAGAATATACAAACGGCATGAAAAATGAAATAACGTGCTTGATAGAAGTGTTAAGAAAAGAAATTGTAGATAACAGGATTTTGTGGGACTTTGTTAAAATGAAAGTAAGAGATTATACAATAAAATATTCTAAAATTAAGGCACGAGAAAGAAAGTCACTTATGAGTAAATTGCAGGATGAAGTGCAAAAATTGGAGGAAAATTTGGCTTTAGATGGCGATAGAAATACACTAGAAGAGTTAGAATTAAAAAGAGCAGAGTTAAATGGGATATACGGACATGCTTTAAGTGGTTTGAAAGTTAGATCTCGGGCTAAATGGTTTGAAGAAAGTGAAATTAATGATAGATACTTTGAACAATTGTTAAAAGTAAATAGTAATAAAACTTTTATAGGAAAAATAAAATCTAATGGCGAAATGGTAACATGTCAACAAAAGATTTTGAAAGAAATAAGGAAATTTTATTCAAGTTTATATTCACAAACTAATCAGAAAGATAGATATGAATCTGGACAAGAATATTTTTTCAGTGATATTCCGATGATAAAGGAAAGTAATAAGAAATTATGCGATGAAAAAATAAGCACAGGGGAATGTTTCTCCATTTTAAATGAGATGCAATTAAATAAAACCCCCGGTAATGACGGTTTGACTGTAGAATTCTATCGAACATTCTGGTCATTGATAGGAAAATTAGTTATAGATTCCTTTAATACTTCCTTTCAAAAGGGGAACTGTCTTCGTCACAAAAACAGGGGGTTATAACTTTAATTGAAAAAGAAGGTAAAGACCCTCTTTTGATAGAAAACTACAGGCCCATTTCATTATTGAATGTAGATTATAAAATTTTGTCTAAAATACTAGCAAGCAGGATTAAAAAAGTTTTAGATGAAGTAATTCATACAGATCAAGTAGGCTATATGAAAGGAAGGAATATAGGAGAAGCAGTAAGATTAATAGACGATGTTATATTCCATTCGTCTACATTTAATATAAACGGTTTCTTGTTAGCTATCGACTTTGAAAAAGCGTTCGACTCCGTTTCGCATTCATTTTTGAAGAAAATATTAAGTTTGTATGGTTTTGGCCCTCATTTTCGTAAGTGGGTTGATATTTTATATTTTAAAGCAGTTAGTTGTGTTATGAATGGTGGACACTCCACTGGTTACTTTGATGTGGGGAGAGGAGTACGTCAGGGGGATCCATTGTCTCCGTATTTGTTTCTTTTAGTTATAGAAGTGTTAGCACTTGCAATTCGTAAAGCACATAATATAAACGGGATACAAATAGGACATACTGAAGTGAAGTTAACTATGTATGCAGATGATATGACTATGTTTTTGAAAGATTTAGAATCAATACAAAATCTAGAAAAGGTGTTAAATACGTTTTGGAGATTATCAGGATTAAAAGTGAACAAAAACAAAACAAAGATATTGATGTTAGGTCCTCGTAAAAGTATAAGAAATACGTTTTCACTGGGAAAGCAGGTAGAAGTTGTTAAAATACTTGGGATATATTTTTCTGTAGACGTAAATATAAAGGAGGAGATGAATTATAAAGAAATATTAAGTAAAATCAAAAGATTATTAGGCTGGTGTAAACAGCGCGATTTGACCCTTACTGGTAAAATACAATTGTTGAAAGTATTTGCCTTATCTAAACTTATATATGTCTCTTCTGTATTATTGGTACCAACTTGGGTTTATAAAGAAGTTGAAAAAATTAGTTTTGATTTCATATGGAGAGGTCATGATAAGATTAAAAGAAATATCCTTTATTTGACTTATAATCACGGAGGTTTAAAAATGATGAATTTTAGAGATATGATTAAGGCACAAAGAATAATGTGGATTAAGAGACTAATCTATGAAGACAGTAATATGAAATGGAAAAAATATTTTGACTATATATTCCAGTCAATTGGAGGAAGATTTATATTTTTATGTGATTATGATATGAAAGATTTTCATATTCAGGCGCCTCCATTGTACTTGGAATATTTGAATATTTGGCATGACTTAAGAAGGAACAGAATTATTACTAGTAACTTAGGAAATCAAATGATTTTTAATAATACTTTAATCCGTTTTGGCCGGAAAACGCTATTTAATAGGAAACTATTTGAGGCTAATATATATCAAATTAAGCATGTTGTAGATAAAGAAGGCCATTTAAGGCCAGTTAGCTATTTTTTACAAAAAGGTCTTGATGCCAACGATTTATTCTACATTAGTAGCATTTACTCATCATTGCCGATGAATTTGAAAGAGAAAAGGAAAAAAGACGAAAAGATAAATGACACGATCGATTACTCGGAATTAATGTATAAAGTAAGCGATAAAATAATACCATATGAAGGACTGACTTCTAAATTATGTTATAAAATCTTTATAGATAATATAAAGGAAACCTTTGCGTTTAGACACGCGGAAATAGCACATTTAAATACTACATCTGGAATTGCGACTTCCTTTTTGACCCCGAGATTATGCACTTTAGATGGTAAATTACGTGAATTTCAGTTTAGATTATTACACAGTATCCTATATTGCAATGATAAACTGTATCAGTTTGGCTATATATCATCTAACTTATGTTCTTTCTGTGGAAAGGAAATTGAGGTATACAACCACTTATTTATGAATTGTCAATTTGTTAAAAAATTGTGGCAAGAAATAGGGGAACAAATGAAATTGATGCACTTAGATACTTTAAAATGGGAGGAGATTTTGGTTGGGTTAGATGGAAAATCAGAAAAGCACATGTATATTAACCACTTAATTATACTCATAAAATATATGATATACAATGCGAGATCAAAAGGAACGCCCCCAACAAAGAAAGAAATCTATAATGCACTTTTAGAAAGTAAGGATAATGAACATAAAAAGGCAATAGCTCGAAATAAGTTAAGTCTACATCTAAAGAAATGGAATTATTTTGAATGTTGGACGGAAGGAGGACATACATGATAATATCACAAACAATTTTAAAGAAATTATATTCATTATTACAATTGCCCTATATACTTTGAATTTGCACCTATCAGGTTTTAATCTATACCTTGTTCAGTTAAATTGTACTATTGTTGTTTATTTATGGATGGCACGTAATGGAAATATATAATTTATATTGTGTTTATTGCCATGTTGAATTATATTGTGTAATTAATGCTCAATTTGTAATTATTCGTTTTGAAAAACTGAATAAGGAATAAAAAAAATTATGAAAAGAAAAAAAAAAAAATATTGAGTTTTGACAGACGTTTATCAATCAAATATGATTATTTTACGTCTGGGACCGACTTTTAACGCTCACCATCCGAAAGACGTGACTGAGATTCGAACCTGGGCCCGATCAGGGTCAGTTTGTAGGCGGTGGTGCATAGTTGCTAAACAAGGCGGGGGGGGGGGGGGGGTAATCCCCCGGGGTAATCCCCTCTCAAGGTGAGGGGAACGTGCCTTGGCAGCCGTACGTGACGTACACAAATTGCGAGTGTATTGATTTTCTTTCATTGTTCATGGAAGGACGAGGTACGTATACATCTTATGCTGCATAAAATGTATCGGATAACTCGTAGAGAATTTGTGGTCTAGTGGATAAGTCTCCAGACTGTGAATCATAAGGGACGGGGTTCGAATCCCTGGCGCAGCAGTAATGTTCTTTGGCCATACTCGTCCCAGGTGAGGTAAATGGGTAACTGGCAAGAATAAATTTCTTGCATGCAGCCGGGCTGAAACCGGGGTAATAATGATGGAACACCATAGGAGTGGCAAATGTGCCAGACATGAGCGCTTTACAAAAATGCACTATTATCATGATTATTGTTGTTAACTTTCTATTATTTTGCCTTTTTGTCTCTTTCAGTATAAGGATCTTCCTCCCGATGAAAATTTCTCCATTAGCTCGACGGTAAGTGTTTTGAAATAAGCAGGGGCCGCGGAGCGTTTTTGAAAGTAGGGGGGGGGGCTGATTTGATTTCACTCATCAATGACAATTGTCGAACCTTTTTCCCAAGATTTTATGAAACGTGTCCATTCAAAAAAGTGGAGGGGGCTGCAGCCCCCAGGCCCAACCACCACCCCCCCCCCCTCCCCCGGTTCCGCGGCCCATGAGAAGTGTCACATTTAGAGTTTAATATATTCTGTGTAATCGTTGACGGACGATACCCTTTTCTTTAAGTGACGATTAAAATAATCACACATTTTGGAATTCCAAATTAAATTGTGGAGAACAGAAAGTAGTAAGTGTTGTCGAAAACGAAATAGAAATGAAGGAAAGTAAAGAGAACCAACTCTTCACTGAAAGATGACACAGGAAGAAACAGAAAAATCAGAAAAGCATATCAGTGAACGTTTTCAGAAACAAAAGGTTTTACATAGAATATGAACATTATGAAGTTTTGAAAGTTGAGTTCACTATTGATATGGGGAATCTCCCTTCGGCAATGTAATGAAGAAAATGTGTACTAGTATGCTTTGATTAATTTGGATACAAAAGATCACAGTAACAATTCATGAACATGTTATGAACATATAATTCGAACATTGTACATGTATATGTTGGTCACTGAGATATTTATTTCCATGTTTGTTGTTTTTTCCAAGGTGTAAAAATAAATAATAACACCTTTGCATTGTTATGGCATATGTATTTAAACTTTCTCCTATTCTCTTTGTTTTTGTAGCCTGTAATTTATCATTTTGTACAGTGCCTCTCTGGACAATAGTTTACATTACTGACATATATATTATAGCTACCCTGTTTAAATAAAACGAATGGATAAAAAACAAACAAACATTGCTATTACAGTTTGATCTGCTGGGGAATGGAGTCAAGCTACTTGGTAAAGCAGCGCTCATGAATTTCACCTTAGAGAAGTGGGATTCCTTGAAGGAATTGGAGGAGATTTATCAAGAGCCGCACTTCCCTGTGCCAATGGTGAGGTGTTTGACGAAACATTTTGCTTAAAGTCCGGCCCACACGTGGCATCATTTGCTGACATTAGGGGTGCGTCACTGACTTTTACGCGTCATGAAACAATGATAATCGTTTAAAAGTGACTGCAAAATTAATACTTTTAATAACTGACGTATCGGTTAATTGCCTTCACAGGCTCGATTGATGATGATGATGATGATGATGATGATGATGATGATTCACAGCATTTGTATGGCGCCATATTGCTCTTAACAACATTCAAAGGCGCAGGCTCCCCCAATAAAGTCATTATTGACACACCTGCTGAAATAGGTATGGTTTGAGGCAAGATTTGAAGTGTTCTAGACCGTTTCACGAAGAGCATGAAGAGAGGATTGGAGTGAGTTCCACACGCATGCAAGGAGCAATGGATGAAAGGGCGTAGGTACTGACGCAATGGAAATGACGCCTCGTGTAAGCCAGGCTTTAGAGAGCTACTACCAATTATACTTTTGTAAACGAACGTAATTATGTAACAGAGGTCAATCATGATTCATCTTGTCCCAAATGAACTTTTTATCATTTGTCACAAAAATGATACATTAAAAATGGTTAGCTGAGAGTTTTAATGCTGATTGTTTACTGCTCGGCACCGGACCAATTGCAAAAAAAGAAGTCATCTTTCAATAAACGATTATCAAGATACTGTAGTTTGGTAATGTAATTGAAGAAAACTGGGAACTACAGTACTTTTTTAAATGTGTTTTATTGAATCAAAACCATCATATCATTTACATATAATTACAAGGTGATTATGGATAGAAAAATAAATCAACCTATTCGACCCCATGAAGGCACCAAGGGGACGAAGGAAAACTAGCCCAAGACGCACAGGCGAGGCCGACATAGACCCGCCGATCGAAAGGCCGACAGCCCCGTAATACTTGTGCACATTGCTAAAGAAAAAAATTAGCGTCATTGTCACAATGTGGAGAAGTATATAGGCCTAGTGAAGTAGCGTCTAATCATTTCATTTTCAAGGGGGCTGAATCAAAACCTACCTCCACTTTATGCAGTTTGCTCATGAGGCAGAGTGCATTGCTGTCGTTGTTGTTGCTATTTATTTTTGTTCGTCAACCAGTCAAAATGACTAGTTTTGCCAAAAGTATTCACTGTCATTCATGTAAATATAATTTTCATTATTTCTTTTATAATTTTACCGAAAAGGGGGTGCAAAACTGGAGATCAGACAAAGAATTCGGCAATCAGAGGCTAGCAGGATGCAACCCAGCACAGATACGACTTTGTACAAAGATACCAGAAAAGTATATTCATTCTTCTTGTCTTTCTTCTTCTTCTTCTTCTTCTTCTTCTTCTTCTTCTTCTTCTTCTTCTTCTTCTTCTTCTTCTTCTTCTTCTTCTTCTTCTTCTTCTTCTTCTTCTTCTTCTTCTTCTTCTTCTTCTTCTTCTTCTTCTTCTTCTTCTTCTTCTTCTTCTTCTTATTATTATTATTATTCATCTCCTCCTCGTTCTCCTCTTCCTCCTCTTCTTCCTCCTCTTCTTCATTTTCCTCCTGCCTTTCTTCCCTTCCTCTTCACCTTTTCTTCCTTCTTCTCCTCCTCCTCCTTCTCCCTCTCATCCTCGTCCTCCTTGCCTCCTTGTTCTTGTTGTTGTTCTTCTTCCTCCTTCTCTTCTTCTTCTTCTTTTTCTTCTTCTTCTCAATCCTACTCTGTGAATAACGATAAACACATACATTGGCAATAATGCTGTGCTGACCTTTAAACAATACTGGTGAAATAATTCAGGAAGGCCTTTTGCCATGTTTGCAGGAAATCTAAACATAGATAAACAAGAATTGAATGCAACAATACCTACAAAAGAATTTCATACTTGTACATTGAGTATTTTGTCATTAATAATAAAGACCATTCCCACTTGTTTTCCTATATAGTTTTGCCGTGAATGAGGACGATGTTAAGCCTCTTCTCGAAGGACTCACGACAACGGAAGCCATCGACTACAAACGTCTCTTCATCATCGATTACAAGTTTCTTAAGGACTTGCCATGTACTGACGGAAGAGAGGTAAACGACTCAGAATGTTAATGATAACAACAACAACAACAACAACAACAATAATAATAATGACAATAATAATAATAACAACAACAACAATAATAATAATAATAATAATAATAATAATAATAATAATAATAATAATAATAATAATGATAATAATAATAATAATGATAATAATAATAATGATAATAATGATAATGATAACTAGAGTTGAACAAGTACAACTATACAGGTAGGCTGTGGAACAATAATCAAATAAGTATTTTGTTCAAATGTACTCAAATTTGGTGCAGTGGTAGATGTGGTTATTGTCTCAGCACAGAAACTTTTTTCAACATAATCAATCCATGGAACAGGGAGAGACTTTTCATAGTCACGCTCATATTGTGTGCATTTATGATTATAATAGTGCTTGATGGATTGTTAAGTTCAAGGTGAGTAGTTTGGTATTGTGTAGTATAGTCTGATTAAACTACACAATCTGATTATACGTGTATGGAATATTGTGGAAAAGAAAGAGAGAGAGAGAGAGAAAGGGAGAATGCAACCCCTAGAGCACCACTATTAGGAAATGAGAAGTTGTCTTTTTTTTATTTCATTAATATATTACCTTTTGTGACGATAATGATAGTTAAGATGATATGATGATGATGATGGTAATCACCATGATAATGGTATTGATAATGATACTACTTACTACTGCTACTGCTATTACTACTACTACTACTACTACTACTATTACTACTACTACTACTACTACTACTACTACTACTGCTGCTGCTTCCCGAAGTATTTCAGGTTATTCTTTTTATTGAATCCGTGCATAGGCGTGTGGTAAAATAGTGACAGCAGGGCTGATGTTTTCAACTCTAATTTTCAACAGTTCGAAATTTTGGCGAGCAAGCAAGCAAAAGACTGACACCTTTCTATAGTGTAGTTAGAATGATTAATATACATTAATATATTAACCTATCAATGTTTACAAAAGCTAGCTCCTTCCTATCTTACTGAATTGTTAACTCCAAATAAACCAGAAAGAATGCTACGTTCCAGTGCCAAGTCTCTGCTTTGTGTTCCACTAACCATGACAAAGTCATACGGGGAAAGGTCTTTCTCATACGCAGCCACTTTTTTGTGGAACAAATTGCCAGAACAACTCAAAACTATAGGAACCTATGACACCTTCATTAGTACCTTGAAAACATATTTTTTCACCACTTATGAATAGTCAGAAACATGAACCCAGTGCATTTTTTTTCTCTTTTTCTGTTCTTGTATAAACTTGTTTTCTATTCTTAAAGTGCAAAGAGACATGCAAATTTGCCTATATGTTATGCGCTATACAAAAATGTTTAATTATTATTATCATTATTTCATGTAACGAATGATCTAAATAAGATATACAAAATCTTAAATGAACCCTCTGAATATGGGGTGAAGGTTGACCGAAAATTGTCAATTCAAAATTCCTGGGGGAGGGGGCTGCAACCCCACGGGCCTTGTAAGATTTAATCTCAAAGGAAACAAACATATTCAGTAAATTATAAATATCTGTATCTCTGCAACTGTGTTTGGTTTTATGTATAATTTATCATCGTCTTGTCTTAAAGTATTTTTTGTGGACTATATTAGAGTGACCGCATCTGTATTTCCGCATAGGTTGTGTATACAATAAAATAAAATAAAAACTTTTAGCTTAATGCCTTCCTGTAAAAGGCAATTAAATATATCATAAGTTTTAGTATTGCTTATGACTGAATTCTGCTCCCATCTTCTATACAGTGTGAGTCAATAAAAAGGATACCATATTCAAGCCCCAATATTAAAAGAAAACTAGTGAAATCGCTCAAATGTATTATAATGGTATGATAATTGATCATGTCTTCTTGAATTTGATAGGCTGCTCACCAAAATGCAATCATGGATGAATGAGCACTGGCCATTTTCAAAAGGTATGTCAGAACCGCCTTTGCCCAAGTTTGGGCTGAATGGGATTTGGCAATTACTTTTATTATTTGTGAGTGCATTCTGTTTCAGCCAACCTAGGGTTGACCTTGGGTCGAATCTGGGTTTCATTTTTATTGACTCACACTGTATATTGGAGGGGCATGTGTACTCGATATGGAGTTCGTGTATAGTTAATGTTAATTTTTGGCGACCACTATATGAATGTATTCTACTTGTTTCCACTAATCAAAAAAATGATCTTGCCATTTTATCTGTTGAACTTTAGTGAACTTAACCCAAGGTCAAAAGTCAAAGGTCATTATCATGACCATATGTCATTCGGGGTCTGACCACTTGACCGAAAGACCACGAGACCAAAGGCCAGCGAGGCCGATTTTTCCCCTCAGATTTGTTTCCTTTCTCTGCATGCCACCATGTAAATTTACGTCAATTCCCATCCCCCCCCCCCCACATTGAAAAACATTCCGCTACCCCTATTACATGTATGAAAAACAGTGGCGTAGATACGAACACACTTTCTATTGTTAGTGGGGGGGGGGGGTGATGAATAGTTCACCCCCCCCCTAACAATGGATAATACGTCCGTGATGAATAATAAATTAGATTCTTATATTCAATCCATGGAAAAGGCAGAGACTTCTCACAGTCACACTCATATTGTTTATATCTATGATTATAATAGTGCTTGATAGATTGTTAAGTTAAAGGTGAGCAGTTTAGTATTGTGTAGTATAGTCATTAAACTACACAATCTGATTATACGTGTATGGAATATTGTGGAAAAGAGAGAGAGAGAGAGAGAGAGAAAGGGAGAGTGCAACCCCTAGAACACCAATATTAGGAAATGAGAAGTTGTCTTTTTATTTCATTAATATATTACCTTTTGTGATGATAATGATGATAGAAATGATATGATGATGATGATGGTAATCACCATGATAATGGTATTGATGATGATACTAACTACTGCTACTGATATTACTACTACTACTACTACTGCTGCTGCCTGCTGCTGCTGCTAGAAATATTGATGATATTAATAGTCATCACTACCATCATCGTCATAATTATACGGATCGTTAAGGATTCTGCTTTTTTGCAACAGTATGATTGATGACAGAGATAACTTTTTTTTGTGTGGTGATAATCTACCACAGACTATGACTATATAAATATAGTATTTAGAAATACATATTTGGTATAGCTACAAGTTGTAAACATATTTTAAATATGTGTCAGGTTGGTTAGACTAATCAATTTGATGTAGAATATAACCACGACAGTTTAATAGATTTAGTGGTCTCGAAAGGGAGAAATGACATTCAAACGGCACATTTTTCGTAAAAGCACAATAAAAATAATTGAACATTTTTGTATAGCGCATAACACATAGGCAAATTTGCATGTCTCTATGCACTTAAGAATAGAAAACAAGTTTATACAAGAAAAGAAAAAAAAAAGAAAGAAAAAAATGCACTGGGTTCATGTTTCTGACTATTCATAAGTGGTGAAAAAATATGTTTTCAAGGTACTAATGAAGGTGTCATAGGTTCCTATAGTTTTGAGTTATTCTGGCAATTTGTTCCACAAAAAAGTGGCTGCGTATGAGAAAGACCTTTCCCCGTATGACTTTGTCATGGTTTGTGGAACACAAAGCAGAGACTTGGCACTGGAACGTAGCATTCTTTCTGGTTTATATGGAGTTAACAATTCAAAGCATTTGCACATTCATCAGATATGTAAATACTGAATCTTCATGGATGGAATGATTTGTCATTTTTCATGGAAAGTACTCTCTTTGTAGTGGTTTGTGGTGCATACTTTTGGTTAAATACAAAGAATCAAAATTACAATTATGTCTGTAATGATGACGTACAAAGTCCTATTTATATTTTCGACACCTTTTTTTTCTTCCCCAAGTAGTTTAGGTTATCCTTTTTATTGAATCTGTGCATAGGCGTGTGGTAAATTGTGACAGTAGAGCTGATGTTTTCAACTCTAATTTTAACAGTTCGAAATTTGGGCGAGCAAGTAAGCAAAAGACTGACAATTTTCTATAGTGTATAATTAGAATGATTAATATACATGTAATGAATGATCTAAATAAGATATGCAAAATTTTAAATGAACCCTCTGAATATGGGGTGAAGGTTCACCGAAAAATTGTCAATTCAAAATTCCTGGGGGAGGGGGTTGCAACCCCAAGGACCTTGTAAGATTTAATCTCAAAGGAAACAAAAATATTCAGTTAATTATTAATATCTGTATCTCTGCAACTGTGTTTGGTTTTATGTATAATTTATCATCGTCTTGTCTTAAAGTATTTTTGTGGACTATATTAGAGTGACCGCATCTGTATTTCCGCATAGGTTGTGTATACAATAAAATAAAATAAAAACTTTTAGCTTAATGCCTTCCTGTAAAAGGCAATTAAATATATCATAAGTTTTAGTATTGCTTATGACTGAATTCTGCTCCCATCTTCTATACAGTGTGAGTCAATAAAAAGGATACCATATTCGAGCCCCAATATTAAAAGAAAACTAGTGAAATCGCTCAAATGTATTATAATGGTATGATAATTGATCATGTCTTCTTGAATTTGATAGGCTGCTCACCAAAATGCAATCATGGATGAATGAGCACTGGCCATTTTCAAAAGGTATGTCAGAACCGCCTTTGCCCAAGTTTGGGCTGAATGGTATTTGGCAATTACTTTTATTATTTGTGAGTGCATTCTGTTTCAGCCAACCTAGGGTTGACCTTGGGTCGAATCTGGGTTTCATTTTTATTGACTCACACTGTATATTGGAGGGGCATGTGTACTCGATATGGAGTTCGTGTATAGTTAATGTTAATTTTTGGCGACCACTATATGAATGTATTCTACTTGTTTCCACTAATCAAAAAAATGATCTTGCCATTTTATCTGTTGAACTTTAGTGAACTTAACCCAAGGTCAAAAGTCAAAGGTCATTATCATGACCATATGTCATTCGAGGTCTGACCATTTGACCGAAAGACCACGAGACCAAAGGTCCACGAGACCGAAGGCCCGCGAGACCAAAGGCCAGCGAGGCCGATTTTTCCCCTCAAATTTGTTTCCTTTCTCTGCATGCCTCCATGTAAATTTACGTCAATGCCCATCCCCCCCCCCCCCCCCCACATTGAAAAACATTCCGCTACCCCTACTACATGTATGAAAAACAGTGGCGTAGATACGAACACACTTTCTGTTGTTAGTGGGGGGGGGGTGATGAATAGTTCACCCCCCCCCCTAACAATGGATAATACGCCCGTGATGAATAATAAATTAGATTCTTATATTCAATCCATGGAAAAGACAGAGACTTCTCACAGTCACACTCATATTGTTTATATCTATGATTATAATAGTGCTTGTGAGCAGTTTAGTATTGTGTAGTATAGTCTGATTAAACTACACAGTCTGATTATACGTGTATGGAATATTGTGGAAAAGAGAGAGAGAGAGAGAGAGAGAGAGAGAGAGAGAGAAAGGGAGAGTGCAACCCCTAGAACACCAATATTAGGAAATGAGAAGTTGTCTTTTTATTTCATTAATATATTACCTTTTGTGATGATAATGATAATAGAAATGATATGATGATGATGATGGTAATCACCATGATAATGGTATTGATGATGATACTAACTACTGCTACTGATATTACTACTACTACTACTACTGCTGCTGCTGCTGCTGCTAGAAATATTGATGATATTAATAGTCATCACTACCATCATCGTCATAATTATACGGATCGTTAAGGATTCTGCTTTTTTGCAACAGTATGATTGATGACAGAGATAACTTTTTTTTGTGTGGTGATAATCTACCACAGACTATGACTATATAAATATAGTATTTAGAAATACATATTTGGTATAGCTACAAGTTGTAAACATATTTTAAATATGTGTCAGGTTGGTTAGACTAATCAATTTGATGTAGAATATAACCACGACAGTTTAATAGATTTAGTGGTCTCGAAAGGGAGAAATGACATTCAAACGGCACATTTTTCGTAAAAGCACAATAATAATAATTGAACATTTTTGTATAGCGCATAACACATAGGCAAATTTGCATGTCTCTATGCACTTAAGAATAGAAAACAAGTTTATACAAGAAAAGAAAAAAAAAAGAAAGAAAAAATGCACTGGGTTCATGTTTCTGACTATTCATAAGTGGTGAAAAAATGTGTTTTCAAGGTACTAACGAAGGTGTCATAGGTTCCTATAGTTTTGAGTTATTCTGGCAATTTGTTCCACAAAAAAGTGGCTGCGTATGAGAAAGACCTTTCCCCGTATGACTTTGTCATGGTTTGTGGAACACAAAGCAGAGACTTGGCACTGGAACGTAGCATTCTTTCTGGTTTATATGGAGTTAACAATTCAAAGCATTTGCACATTCATCAGATATGTAAATACTGAATCTTCATGGATGGAATGATTTGTCATTTTTCATGGAAAGTACTCTCTTTGTAGTGGTTTGTGGTGCATACTTTTGGTTAAATACAAAGAATCAAAATTACAATTATGTCTGTAATGATGACGTACAAAGTCCTATTTATATTTTCGACACCTTTTTTTCTTCCCCAAGTAGTTTAGGTTATCCTTTTTATTGAATCTGTGCATAGGCGTGTGGTAAAATTGTGACAGTAGAGCTGATGTTTTCAACTCTAATTTTAACAGTTCGAAATTTGGACGAGCAAGCAAGCAAAAGACTGACAATTTTCTATAGTGTAATTAGAATGATTGATATACATGTAATGAATGATCTAAATAAGATATGCAAAATTTTAAATGAACCCTCTGAATATGGGGTGAAGGTTCACCGAAAAATTGTCAATTCAAAATTTCTGGGGGAGGGGGTTGCAACCCCAAGGACCTTGTAAGATTTAATCTCAAAGGAAACAAAAATATTCAGTAAATTATTAATATCTGTATCTCTGCAACTGTGTTTGGTTTTATGTGACCGCATCTGTATTTCCGCATAGGTTGTGTATACAATAAAATAAAATAAAAACTTTTAGCTTAATGCCTTCCTGTAAAAGGCAATTAAATATATCATAAGTTTTAGTATTGTTTATGACTGAATTCTGCTCCAATCTTCTATACAGTGTGAGTCAATAAAAAGGATTCCATATTCAAGCCCCAGTATTAAAAAAAAAAAACTAGTGAAATCGCTCAAATGTATTATAATGGTATGATAATTGATCATGTCTTCTTGAATTTGATAGGCTGATCACCAAAATGCAATCATGGATGAATGAGCACTGGCCATTTTCAAAAAGTATGTCAGAACCGCCTTTGCCCAAGTTTGGGCTGAATGGTATTTGGCAATTACTTGTATTATATGTGAGTACGTTCTATTTCAGCCAACCTTGGGTTGACCTTGGGTTTCATTCAAAACTTGGGCAGAGGCAAATTTGACATGCATCAGGAAAAATGTTACTGCTCAGCTGTCCATGGTCGGATTTTATTGATCAAGGTGTCAACTTTAAAGGAAACATGATAGGCTACAATATGAGTATCTTGGATTAAATCTACATGTACATGTACTGATTGCAACGACATTTAGGCTTGAATCTCGGTTTCATTTTTATTGACTCACACTGTATATTGGAGGGGCATGTGTACTCGATATGGAGTTTTGGGGGACCACTATGAATGTATTCTACTTGTTTCCACTAATCAAAAAAATGATCTTGATATTTTATCTGTTAAACTTTAGAGACCTTAACCCGAGGTCAAAAGTCAAAGGTCATTATCATGGCCATACGTCATTCGGGGCCTGACCACTTGACCGAAACACCACGAGACCAAAGGTCCACGAGACCGAAGTCCCACGAGACCGAATATGAAACAGGTACCACGAGACCGAAGGCCCGCGAGGCCGATTTTTCCCCTCAGATTTGTTTCCTTTCTCTGCATGCCTCCGTGTAAATTTACGTCAATGCCACCCCCCCCCCCCCCCCCCCACTGAAAAACGTTCCGATGCCCCTACTACAAGTATGAATAATAAATTAGATTCTTATATTCAATCCATGGATGACAAAAAAACATAAGGAAGTGCTGGTTTTCTGACATTGTGTTGTCTACTCCTTCCTCGGGGGAGATTGTCGCCTATATGTATAGGTGCATGAATTTTCTCGTTCAAAGTAGGCCTATATTTTCAAATTAACCCTTCAGGTATATTCCCCAACTTGCGTGGCTTTGGGAAATCTACAGAATACAATCCACCCTTCAAAATTTACAAGTAGCCTACAGGACAATAAGGTCTACTGTATTATGGACTCACAAAGGAAATTAAATTCAAAATCAGCCTTATTTTGGGGGAGTTGTAAACAAAACGGGGGTTGATAAATTGCGTGTTAAATTGAATGTTCCGAATTTGAATGCCCGAGGTGTCTTTTCGGCAGTTGCCGATGAATTTTAATGACTCTTACATACGTGCTAATTTGAATGCACGGAAATTAATTTGAAGAATACAAAAGCGAAATCCCCTGCGCGAAACGCTAAATCGAATGACTTAAATACACTTTTGAATGACGGAAGACGCGATAAACGATGTTTTTGCTAAATTGAATGAACGTTTTATTAAATTGACTGACAAAAGTGCGAAATTGGCCGAAAGAACCTATAATAGAGAAAAATTCGTACAAAAACAGAAGGTGGTCTGTACTTGAAGGGGGTAACCTCGCTGGTCATAAGGACCGCTATTCATAAGGACCACTTATTCATAAGGATCGCTATTCATAACGCGTGACTAAATGAATAGCGGTTTTGTATGAATAGCGGTTCTTCTAAATAGCCAGCAAACCATAGACAAAATCAATTACCTCCTTATTCATAAGGACCACTATTCATAACTATTCATAAGGACCGCTATTCATAATGCATGTTAAATGAATAGCGATTTTCTATGAATAGCGGTCCTTATGAATAGCGAGCGGACCCCACTTGAAGTACAGCCCACCTAATAATAATAATGATAATGATTATAATAATAATAATAGTAATAATAATAATGATAATTATAATAATAGTAGTAATAACGATATGAAATTAATTGGGTCTTATCTACCCTGGGTAGCCTCATCAGTATATAAACAGTGCTCTTCCGTAGGACAATGTAATTGCTATTACCCCCCCCCCCCCCCCCCCCCCACGCCGCAATACCAGGTACCCGTTTACACGTGGGTTGAGAGAGAAAAAATTGGTTAAAACATCTTCACACACACACACAAAATCTGAGACCAGTGACTCATTTCAGTTTGTCCGTGTAGTGACACTTTTTTTTGGGGGGGGGGGGGGGGGGGGGGGGTTACCCACTCACGGGACCATCACTATATGGAGCTGTGTAAACTTCAGCCTGTCACGACCTCAAAGTTGAAGAGGTAAAAACACCAATATAATCGGCAAAATTTTGAGAAAATACTTTCTTCTACATTTTAGAATGATAGAATATCTAATTTCATGCCAGATCCTTTGATAGGATCTTTATCATCTTGATCAAGTGAAATTTTCAGGCTGTTTTTGGTCGGTGATCTTGCTCCTTTTATCTTACACATATGTGCAAGATATCACACACTTGCTATGGGAGGCAATTGCTCATGGTATGAAGGTACAGAGTGCGAGGTTATCTCCAATAACCTCGCATAAGTGTGAGTGGGGTTTACCGAGACTTCTTACCCATACATACCGAGTCAATTTACTCGATAAAAGTCGAATGGGTAAAAAGACGGGGAAAAGTGAGTCATTCGACTTTTATCGAGTCGATTGACTCTGTACGTGTGGGTAAGAAGACTCGGTAAAAGAAAAAAACAAACAAAACGTGTCACTACACGGACAAACTAAGACTCATTGAAATGAGTCATTAGACTCAGATTTTTTTTTTTTTAATCTGTGATTATTACAATTCCATATTAGCTAATCCGAACTTGATCATCATATGCAATGCAATAGGCTATTGAAATTGTGTTGATTTTTTTTTTTTCAATCGTTGCGATAGTGTTTATTGTAAAAGAAGAAAATAATATACAACTCCCCCCCCCCCCCCAAAAGGGGGGGGGGGGGTTTACATTCTAATCTATTTATTTCCTCATAAGCAAGTCCATTCTTAATAACCAATATTTATATTTCTTATATCACGTTTGGTTTCTTCCAGATCTGTGCCCCTTTGGCTCTTTTCTTTGTTACCAAGGACAAATATTTGATGCCAGTCGCCATCCAGCTATTTCAAGACCCAGCGCCAAACAATCCGGTAAATTTCCATATGTTATACAGACTAGCTTGAGAAAGAGTTTAGAATATCGAATCATTAAGCATCCCGTTGCAAACTCAGACTGTAAAAGTCTTCTCAAAGGCTCGGGAGAGACTTCTTATATATAGGATCCCTGTTCTTAAAGTGCGGCCCATGGGCCACTTGCGGCCCGCGAGATGATTTCAAGCTGCCCGCCAAAGTATCTAGTAAGGAAGCACCCTTTCCCCCTTGTTTATGTAATATCATCCTAACTATTGGTATGAATAAAAGTATCAAAATATTTGCTCGCTCACTTCGCTCGCTCACAAATAGCATATTATATAGGCCTAGTTAAAAAAAAAAATAAACGAAGAAAAAATGAGGGAATAATCATTTCTAATACAAAACGGGAAGGATATTCTAAAATCGTTCCACGATTTTGGTTTGTATGCATTAACGTATGAGGCGGGGGATGGGGGCTGCAGCCCTCCCCCCCCCCCCGAGAATATCAAAATTATCAGGCGTTCGGGCACCCACTACCTCATTTTCGGGCAGTGAAATGATCACTTTGTAATTTTTATATCTTATCTAAATAATCACATTTTGATGACGAAATTGAATTTTTACGATAAGTGTCATTTTTTTTGCTCGCCGGCTTCGTTCGCTCGCTGAATCGAAAAACCAGAAAGATAATACACAATGTATTCGGGCAAAAGACGTGAGTCCCATGGGCGTACCGAGGGGGGGGGTTAGGTGTTCAAACACCCCCCTTTTGGTGTTATTTAATTTTTGAGTAAAAAGACCCCCCCCCCAAAAAAAAAAAAAAAAAAAAAAAAATACTGATACTTTTTTTTTTTTTTTTTTTTGCTTGTCAGAAAATTTTGGAGTAAAAAACACCCCCTTTAAAAAATCCTGGGTACGCCACTGGTGAGTCCCATACGTCTTTGTATGTATACTGTGTAATACTCAGTGGCCCGAGACGTAATTTCAGGATTATTTCTGGCCCGCCTGACAAAATAATTAAGAACCCAGGTTATAGGAGGTCCGTTGTGTAGGAGAGCGTATATAACCTCGTTATGTGCTGATAACATACAAATAAGTACCCGTTCCATATTTTCAACTTATTTAGTTTTCCAAGTTTTAATAACAACAATTCGTTTTTGTTGATGATAAACTCATACATTTTGAGGAATTGCCCCGTATTCTGATAATATATGTTTTCTTGAATACGCTTTTGATATCCATTTAGATCATAGTAATATTTTCATTGTAAATGATAAATTATGTTCTAGCAAAACATTATCAAGAAAACGAAGAAAATAATATCTGCCCTATACAGGTGTTCTACCCGACGGACTCAGAGTACACTTGGCTCATGGCAAAGTGCTATTTCAACTTAGCCGATTCTTCTGTACATGAGTCGGCCAGTCATCTTGGATTCACGCACCTGTTGGGTGAAGCCGTCGTCATAGCAACGCATCGCTACTTAGCTCCATCTCATCCCCTCTTCCGTCTCCTTTCTCCTCATTTTCTTTACCTACTTGCCATCAATAGGTATGGTAGTGCAAGAACCTAGGAACGTTTTTTCTCACTGCGGTGAGGGGTGCCTTTTCACTCCAAAATTCACTGACAGGCAACAAAGAAAGAAAAATGAAAAAAAAAAAAACCCAAAAACTCTATCGGATATGACTAACGGATTAGCTATCTAATATTCTTAGAAAACGTTTTGTTAACTTTGCTTTAGTCTCATCATCTGATCCTCGTAAGTCAGTTTTGCGGTGAATAACCACTGAATGGAATTAAGAAATATATACGTGATTTATCTTTTTTAATCATGTAAATCATTTTTCATTTTCTTTTTTGTCCGGTGTTTAGAACTGTGCTTTATATTCTGTATAATATTATATGTGAATAATATATCTTAAATATTCAATTAATTCGTAAAATGTGAAAAAGAAATAGAAGAAAACTTAAATTATTTTTTAAATGAATTGAATAAAGTATAGTTTGATAGGCTATATATTCTGTAAAGCATTCGTTTGTGATATTATTTCAGTAAAGCCATGGGTGCTTTGATGGCAGAAGGTGGCTTTGCCGATGAGAACATGAACATAGGACACGTGGGCATGGGGGAGATCGTCAAACGTGCTTTTGCAACATGGCGTCTTAACGTAGAGGGCTCCCTCCATGCTGACCTTCAGGAAAGAGGTGTCTCCGATCCAGAGGTTCTGCCCAACTACCACTATCGTGATGACGCCTTGCTCTTGCACAAGGCAATATTCAACTTCGTGGAAGATGTGGTGGAACATCATTATGGTACGTCACCCTATGGTGTATATAAACTCTTTCCTAGAAAAATTGACGAACAATGGCCTGCACAACTGTGCAAGAATGGTTCATCACGTTTGATGAAAGGTTCAACCTACTCTTTTAGGTAAAACTTTAAAATATTGTTCGATATTTGTACTAGATACAAATAACTTGCTGAAGAACTGTTCAAAAGTCGATGCTTGATGCTGAGAAATTGTTTTAAAATATACTAACCCAAACGATAGCTATTCCAAATTAGCATGAAGGTACACAAAATAGTGTTATAAAATGTCCCCATTATCTGTTTTCATGGTACTTACATCCACATTCTTGCACCTACATGTTTTTAGTTGAATAGCCACGTCAATTAACACGATTTCTACACATATCAAGCCATAATTATCAAATTTCTTTTCATTTTAAAAAAATTCTCCCCAGACGCTCCCGAGAAGATTGAAGCTGATGAGGAACTGCAAGAATGGGCGCAGTTCCTGGGCGGCCAACCGAAATGTGAGGGAGATATTACTGGTGGAATCAAGGTACCGGAAAAACTGAACTGTAAAACAAATGCATGGAAAACAGAACCTCAAATAGTGCAAGTTCTAACCCAATAGGGTGCATTTCTAATACATCTGTATACCTTGAATAATTATTCGGTAATCTACCTTCTTTACCTTATAAATTTGAAGAAGGTGCACCTAATAAAGTTGTAAAAGTCACGGTAGGAATGCATCGTATAGTCATTACCAAACCTCCTTTTGAAAGAAAAGTGTACATTGTGCCCCCATCTTTTTTCCATTGTGTCAAGGGTTCTGCTCCTCATTATAATGTAAGTCTAGTTCGTAAATACACTCTTGTCAGATCTTTACGTTCATCCAACTCTGGTTCTCTTGTTGTTCCAAAATCTGCAAAAACATGGGGGGAACGAGTCTTTGCACATCCTGGTCCTGCGCTATGGAATAATCTACCTATATAGTTATTAGAAATTGCAATTCTCCAGATTCATTCTAAAGCAGTCTAAAAACTTACTTGTTCAATGCTTCCCATTGATTATCACATTCTTCTCTTGTATTTCTACTCTCTTATGCCCTTCTTTATTCTACACTGCGCCTAGAGCACTCTTTGGCTCATTATTAGGCGCATTATAAATCATATGTATTATCATCATTATTATTATTGTGTAAATTGTGCCCCCACCCCTTTAGAACTTTTTTGCTTGTTAGAGGAGATGGAAGGACAAAGAGACTCCAAAATGTGCGATTTTTTGATGACTGATTTTTTTTTTTTTTTTTTTTGCTTGTCAGAAAATTTTCTGAGATTTGTGCGCCCACCCTCCCCCTTTTACAAAATCCTGGATCCGACCCTGTGCACATTACATTATTCTATAATTGCGTTTAGTATATTAACCCGCTGTTTGAAACAGAATACTATATATTCTCTTAGAGTAACAAAGACAAGTTAATGTGCATGGTTCATATTTCATGTGATAATAATTATCATCACATCTTTTCTTTCATCCTTTTCTTTCTTTCTTTCTTTCTTTCTTTCTTTCTAGCACATGCTATGTTTTTAGGTAAAATACAAATAACATTTTAGAAATCAAGCATACACTCCAGATACGTATCTTTGACTAAGTTGGTGCAACTTTTCTTCATTCACATATATTTCTTTGCAAGTAATATTTCAAAATCATCTTCATTTACTCCTTCTTTCAGGGATTTCCGAACGACGGCCAATTGAAAACAGCAAAAGAGATCACCACCGTCATAACCGACTTCATCTTCGTGTTCAGCGCCGCTCATGCCTCGGTGAATTTCGGACAGTACGATAATTTCGGATTCCCGCCCTCCTATCCCGCCTGGCTGAATGGCAAACCACCCCAAGATAAGGTAAGGGATAGGTCTTGCTGAGAATCATAGGGCTTAGGAGTGTCGTGTTATAGAGGTTCAATCACTTAACTTTACAATTGAATGTTCCCTGACTGGCAGCGCATTAATCACTTAGCCTACCACCCAGGTGTAAATGGTATAGGCCGCTGAGATTCAATCAGGGTAATAAAACACTCCAAAGTGCTGTAAGTTGCAACCGGAAAGGCACTATTCAAATAATGAATATAGTGATGATGATGATGATGATTGACAGATTGGATTAGCACTCATTTGAACCTTTTTGTTTCACCTTTATCCTATACCTTATGCACATCAGAATAGAATTTAATAGATAAACAGCAACATCCAAATGCTTATTGTTATTTTCATTATATTATAACCATCATTAACATTATTTTTTTATCATGATTATTATAATTATTGTTATTATTATCAATATTATTATTAGTAGTAATAGTAGAAGTAGTATCAATAGTTGTAGTAGTTCTAGTATTATCATTATTACTGTTATCATCATCATTATTATTATTATTATTATTATTATTATTATTATTATTATTATTATTATTATTATTATTATTATTATTATTATTATTATTATTATTATTATTATTATTATTATTATTATTATTGTTATCAGTATTGATTTGTCCACAACCTAATGTTCAGTTGGTAAATAAAAATTTAACCGGAATTTATCCAGAAATCTAAGGTTACACTTTTTTGTTTTGGTTTCAACAAGTCCTCGTCAGATTCGTTCTCCATTTCATTCTAGTCCGTGACCTTTTACTATTATTAATATTATTTTATTATTACTATTGTTATTATTATTCTTTGATTTCACCAGAGTGCTCTAAGTGAGAAGGACATCATAGAGAAGCTACCATGCAAGAAACAAACCCTTCAGACGATGGCCATCACTTCTCTCCTCAGCACACGAGACAGCAAGCCTTTGGGAGACTTCGAGATCCAGTATATGCATGATCCTGTCGGTCTCAAAGCCTTGGAGAAGTAAGAAAATTATTCTGATCCAATGTTCTTAACAGGGGCGGACAGGGGCGGGCAGAGGCAGATCTAGGATTTTGTAAAAGGGGGGGGGGCACATTATTCTGAACAATTCTAACAAGCACAAAAAAAAAGGAAAAGGAAAAAAGGGATCATCACATCAAGGGGGCACATTCTTTGAGTTGCGTACTTAAGGTTGACCTCCTAGGTTTCAAAAGGAGGGGGCATGGGTCGACTGTGCCCCCCCTAAATCCGCCAGTAGTTTTTATGATCTTGTGGGCTTGTGGCCCTGTGACCCTCTTCAGGTTTTCCTTGTCAGTACCGTTACCCCCCCCCCCCCCCCATGCACTTTAGGTTCAGTGCTGAATATACCCATGCAATGCAACTAAACATAGAATCAAAGGATTTTTTTAAATTTATGAACTAATCGTTAACTCCCCCCGCTCCCATCTTCCAGAATTTACAAACACGGGATCACATCAATCTAGTACGAACCATTGTTCTTTTAGGGGTCCACTCGCTATTCATAGAAAACCACTATTCATTTAACACGCGTTATGAATAGCGGTCCTTATGAATAGTTATGAATAGTGGTCCTTATGAACGGAAGTCCTTATTAATAGCGAGGTAATTTGTCTATAGTTTGCTCGCTATGTAGAAGGACCGCTATTCATACAAAACCGCTATTCATTTTAGTCACGCGTTATGGATAGCGGTCCTTATGAATAGCGGTCCTTACGACTAGCGAGGTTACCCCTTCTTTTCGGACCTTTTGGTACAAGACGCAAGACAGGGTTAACTTCAGGTTGTCGAGCTTTTACTTCAGATAAATGACTCAATTTGCATTGTATTTATTATTACGATAATTGTATTTTGTTGGAAATAAAAAAAAAAAAAAATGAAATATGAAACTTAACTGCCCTTCCATCTTGCTTCTAAATCTTTGTAAACCACGATCTACCACACCTGAAACTCGTTTACATAGACACTGCTTCTACATCTTCTTTTATCATATACATATAAATAACTTTTATGTTTATTTTCAGTCTTTGTAACTATGCTAACTACATTTTAGAACGTAATTATGTTTTGATAAGTGTAAAAAAAAAGTCGATGTTGCTCATGATTTTATAATAACATATTTTCAAAGGGGAACAATTGGAAATGAAAACAGCTGGGAATTAGCGTCATTTGGCTTAATGGGAACAGCATATTTCAGATCGAATTTCTCTCTTTAACTCGCAGATTCCGTTCTGAACTGAAACAAATTGGCAAGACCATCGATGAACGAAATAAGACGAGGGAAGAGAAGTACATCTGGCTTCACCCATCAGAAGTCCCGAATTCTATTGCAATCTAGCTTCTTAAAAAGAGTGAGAAAAAGTGACATGCAGAATTACCGAATTCTATCGCAAACCATAGCTTCAAACCATAGCTTCTTAAAAAGAATGAGAAAAATATGCAGAAGTACCGAATTTTGCTGCAATCTAGCTTCTTAAAAAGAGCGAGAAAAACATGCAAAAGTACCGAATTCTATAGCAATCTAGCTTCTTAAAAAGAGTGAGAAATACCAACGAATATATGTTTTTGTGAATAATGTAGTATGCAGACAATAGGAGACGAATTCCATTATGCCATGCATTGTGAGAAGTTTAGAAAAAGAAGAGATCTGTTTTTGATAATCTTAAAGCACTCGGTGATAACTTTGAAACATAAACAGTTTGGAGAAATTCATATTTATAATGTCACTCAAAGAAGACACTTTCATGAAAGAATTTGCCAATTTGTCGCGATATAATATTGATCAACGTGGTAACCTTTAAATTGTTTATTCTCAGTCATACCCATATATAGTGTATAAATATATGTATAATTCTTTTAATGGCTCTTTTTCTCATCACCTTACACTACTTGTTATACATAATCTGATCATTTTTATTTCATGAAAGAGCATGTCTAGTTGATCAATTATGAGTATTTTGTTTTTGTGTTTTGTTTATGTTTAAGTCCTGTACACACGATACATGTATATTGTTCTGTTTTTGTTATGTGTTACTGTTGTTATCATTATCATTGTTCTGATTATTGATGTTATATTATAACAAAATATTGATGGATATGTCAGTGAAGTTCAGTGAATAAATACATACACACATACATTCATGTTTTCCATGTCTGACCAATTAGTCCAATGTATTTCGCCATTTTCTGTTACTTTTCCAAATATGCTATTATGAACATAATACAATGTATAGTGATATCACATGATCGTAGTATTTGGTCTGATATAAGCTCTCATATAGGGCTTGCAAATTAATACAGCTATTAGATATACTATATAATTTTAGATGTGATCGGTACTTGGTCTTGCCCCGTTTATATAATATGATCCTTGTTATCCTTATTAAATGAATATAATTATTTTAATAATCATTCATTTCGAAAAAATAAATATTTGTCTGTATTGTTCCATCTTTGTAGATACTTTAACCATGTTAACACATATACTACATGCTGTGAATTTACATGCAAATTTGTAGAATTGTCTCTCTGTGAATGTATTAGATATATATATATATATATATTTTTTTTTTTTTTTTTTTGTAACTATATTTCATGAAGAAATTATGGAGTCATCATATCGGATTTGGAATCTTCAATGAAATTGCAATGTCCTGAAAACCCTTTTTTATAAGGATTTAGAATTAAATCTTGATTTATATACTTACATCAACATTTCTGTGCTCCGATGGTACCCAGGTTATTTAAAGTCAAAATAGTTTTTTGTGTGATTATACTGATGATAAATTGAATCAGCATTCTATAATAATGTACATGTGCACTTGGGCAAGTCCAAGGTAATTGGTCATTCTGTGTCACATACGTCAAAAAGGTATTGCGGAGTTACAAAATATAAATTGACATCAAATATATCACAAATTCTTATTCCAGCTCTAGTAGGGCTATCAACTTGGAAATCTTTGATGTCGTTGGTAACGTATGGGACAAAATAGCTAGGACATGCGCCCATAATTATGGACCAAAATTATGGTTAGTTTAATTAAAACAACTGAAATTCTTTATCATCATCTTCATCTTTATACAAGAAAGGAAAAGTTTTAAAAAGAAGCTTAAAAAAAAAACAGGCATCGTTTTTGCTTCATGATGTCATCTGTATATGATAAATCAATGAAAGATACAATCTCTGTGTTGGAATGCCGGTTTCTACACAAATGCGAGAATAATTTTCGCTGCTTTTTTCTGATTTGCATATCCTCATGTTTTTACCTCACTTCTACTTTATTATTCTTGTGTGAAATGATTATGTCAACATGTACATTGCATTAGCTTTACTCCTTACATGAATCATCTACTTATCTGTTTATAATAATAATAATAATAATAATAATAATAATAATAATAATAATAATAATAATAATAATAATAATAATAATAATAATAATAATAATAATAATAATGGTGGCTTCTTGTATAGCGTTCAGGTCCGTCATGCTGTGACGCTCATGACGCTCCAACATTATTACGCCGGTCATAGCCGGGGTAATTATCTATCTATCTATCTATCTATTTATCTATCCATCTATCTCTATCTATCTATCTATTTATCTAATTTATATCATATATATCTATCTATTTGTCTATGTCCCATAGCTTGGAGGCCTTTGGGGCGACATTGTGATGGATCTTGAGACACAGGTTCTCCATAACTTTCTGTCTTCAGCTGTATAGCTGCTCAAAAGACATTCCTGTCCACTGCGTTATCGACTTGCATATGAAGTGCCAGATAGGATGCCCAAAGTTTTTCCTGATGTTTTAACAAAGTATGACCTATTTCTAATAACCTCAGTTAGATTATTGAATGAAATTAATTAAATTAACAAGAATGTTAATCTACATCTGCACAGTTCAACTTTAGTTGATGCAGTTAAAAATGATTGAGTATCCCATTTGGCTTGTCATATTTAAGTCATTCATAAAGCCATGCGTAACTTTACGAACAGCTTTATGAACCCCCCCCCCCCCCCCAGGTCTAAGTCGGTGTGGTCGGTCTGCCCCCTTTTCTTCAGGTTCCTCCTTACAAGATGGTGTTTGCCAAGCTATTCTTCCATCTCATTATATGACCAAACCACTGCAGCTGTCTGTTTTCCCACAGTAATTGTGATAAGATGATCTTGTTCCCCTACATAACTCTCCATTAACTCTCTCACTTCCTTGTTGGACATAATTACGTGAAGTGTAGTGGATATGCAGTAACCTTCTCATACAATTCACCTAAAAAGTATTGATTCGTTTTTCCATCTCTGCATTCAGTGTCCACTTTTCACATCCGTACAAAAAAGACTGATGTAACCATGCAGTGCTCACATGCATAACCTCTCAAAACAAGTTCAACCTATAATACTCATTGATATGTTCTTATTATTCCTGACTGTCTTCAATGAATCATACATGAATCATACATGTTCAAAATTTATATATATATACATTATTAGTATCAAAGGTAGGGGGTTTTAAGTATAATGTCGTACAAAAAATGTTGATTCTGTAAAATAATGAAATTTTATATTTTCAGTAAGAGAGAGAAAACTTTATATATCGTATAATAGGCCTATTAATTCATTGTAAGTTGTATATATAGATAACATTACATTCAAAACTGTCGTTTTATGTTCATTGTAACCAACACTACCGTAGAAAGGATACGAGGAAAATAATATTCTTTTATCGGCATGTCTGTAAAAATATTTTTTTTTTCAACTTATTTAAGGGACGCACCCCCCCCCCTCTCTCTCTGTTTCTCCCTCTCTCCCTCTCCCTTTCCTGGTCTCTCTTTCGTCCCTTTTGTATGTCTTTATATGGAGTCCTCCCCCCCTCCCCTCTCCTTTTCTCTCGACGTATACAAGTACATCTCCACCTTTCCATAATTCTTTATTATTTCAGAATAACAATAATTCGCGTTCTCCATACTTTACTTGCCTGAACGATAATTTCAATTTTAATCATGTATTAGTTTCATCATTAATTTTTGCTCACATATTTTTTGCCGTATTTCATTTTTGCCATCGCCTTATGATAGTCTGGGCTTTCACTTGTGACTACAAAATAGTTTACTGTATCATAATTAACCATTGTCTTTTCTTTCTGTTGGAAATGAAATAAATATGAATTTGAATTTGAATTTGAATTATTACTTTAGAATAGATTGAAATATTGGAATAGCATATGATAAAGTAAATGTTAAGATACGAGAAGACTTATTTGACCCATTAACTACGGGAACCGGGTGGTCCCCGTATGAACCCTATTTGAATTACAGAATTCATATAGTCAGTGTGTTAAAGGAGAATGAAACCCTGGGGGAAATCAATTTTAATGGAAAGAGAGGATAAAGAGAAGCAATTTAAAAAAAAGTTCAATCAAAATCGGTTACGAAATGAGAAAGTTATGAAAGTTTGAAAAGTCTCAATTTACTTTCTGTGGCGATCCTCAAATTGGCAATGTTGCTTCAAAGTGACAGGTTTTAATAGTAGTACAACTCTCAATATGTTTTGTACACAAAATTTCATATTTTCCCCATTATCTCTCAAGGTGCAGCTTGTCTCCTTCTTAGCTCAAGATATATCATGGGAAAATGTATATGACACAGCATATATTGAGTTTACAAAAAGACAAGCAGCATCTTTAGAGATAATGGAGAAAATATGAAATTTTGTGTACAAAACATATTGAGAGTTGTACAACTAAACCTGCCATTTTGAAGCAACATTGCCAATTAGAGGATCGCCATAGAAAGTAAATTGAGACTTTTCAAACTTTCATAACTTTCTCATTTCGTAACCGATTTTGATGGAACTTTTTTTAAAATTGCTTCTCTCTATCCTCTCTTTTCATTAAAATTGATTTTTCCCCAGGGTTTCATTATCCTTAAAGAGAGAAACCGAAGACACGTGGTGTTTACAAAAAAAAACTTTCCATAAAATTAAACACATTATATAGGTCGTACATGGGCCGCAGAACCGGGGGGGGGGGGGGGGGGGGGGGGCTGCAGCCCCACCCCCACTTTTTTTCAGTATAGACACGATAAAAAAATATCGGGGAAAATGCTCGAAAATTGTCATTAATGAGTGAAATCAGATCAGCCCCCCCCCCCCTTTCAAAAACGCTCCGCAGCCCCTGTCGTAATATTTGATGGTATACGTGAACTGAATCTGTTCCTTTGTATTACATAGTGCCTGTATATATATATATTATATATATATATATATATATATATATATATACAAGTATATATCTTTTTTTCGATTGTTATCCGTGTCAATTAAGTCCCATGCAGTGCTGAGCTGGTAATACATGTATTTTTGATAAACCTTCAGTAATAAATCCTTCAATAATTAAATGACAGTTTGAGTAGCCTTTATCCATTCTTCTTTTCTATTTCCAACAGATATTTTGTCAAAAATATGAATTTTATCTAACAAGCAATGTTTTTGTTCGGGCTTTAAAAAAGAAAATAATATTTTTATCTAATTGAACTCGGTATATACGGTATAGATCAGTTCTTCATACCGTTGGATCTAAGGGGAAAAAATACTCCGACATTTGCTTCGCCGACAATAACACCGGGCTTTATTACGTCAAAGATATAGTTAGGCCTATAATTGGAGTTGCAAATGGTTTATCTTACTATCTAAATTCTAAACAGACAGGAGTAAAAATCCACTTTGGGGGAATCATGACATTAGGCGTCACTTCCTTCAGGTGAGTTGATAGAATAATTATTCATGGTTAGAATAGTGGAATTCACTCTCAAAATAGTACTTCAAACCACTACTTTGGAGTGGATTCCACTGTGGTTTGGAGTGGATTCAACTCCAAAGGAAATAATCATTAATATATGACTCCGAAAAAAAGTGGATTTCCTCTCCTCTGGATTAAGCGAGTAGGTTTAGGGTGATAGGGTTAGAGTTTGGTAAAAGTTTTGGTCCAGGGTTTAAAGGTAAGAATTAGGTACGGTAAGTGAATAGGATATTCCCCGCCGAGCAAGTGCCACACGACCCTTTACAACGGTTCGGGAGGAACGTTGAGTGCACTTTGGGCAGGGATGTCAACGTGCGCGACATCATCTCCCTGACACCAAACACCAATGTACCCAATGTCGAAGACGGATTCGTCGTTGGGAAGTCTCAGCGTGACATCCTGCCCCGAATAGGAGCTGAGGGCAGCACTAAAATAGGGGGGATGAGAAACACCAGGAAAATGTACAATAAAAAAATAATGCATTGTCCAAAATATACATATTTTAAGTTTCCTCTTTAAACTCGGTTAAATTGAAAATACTTTTCATATAGAGTTTAGAAATTGTTATTTTTTTTTAAATTGTTAATAGCGTTGCCAGCATTTTATATCTGAGAAACTGCCCTTGTTAATGTTAAAAAAATGAAATATTTTTGTTTATTTGTCAACGACTGTTTTCAGAGATTTTTGTAATTGTAACCCCCCCCCCCCCCCCCCCCACCCCCTGGTACTTACGTGTTGCCATTCTCGTCAGGGACAACATGTCCACTGCTGGATGGAGTTGAACCTGCTCCTGCCCAGAACCGCGCTCCTGCAAGATCACAAAACATGATGGTCGAATAATATTGTGCACAGGTTGTTTCATTCTACTTCTAACCGCTAAAAACTAAAGTAAACTATTCAGATTTAGGGTTGCTGAAGGCCCGGTCACACCGCCCGAACTTTGTTGGAGCGTTCCTTGAACGGTAGGGAGAGGGGGCCGAATTTCGACAACGCTCGCACAAAATGGGAAAAAAATCGAAAACACGGGCGTTGCCTTAGCGGTGCACCGCTGAAGCCGGCGTTGCTTTAGCGTTGGTTTAACGGTAGCGATCGGTAGCGAGCGTTGATAGAGCGGCGTTCTGCGCGTGCGGGCGTTGGCTCGGCGGGGGTTTAAAGTTGGTTTAGCGGCATACCGCTTTTGACTACGGAGCTGAACGGATCGCTTTGATAGAAGTTCTGATAGATTTTTGATAGAAGTCGATAGTTGAAGTTCATCATGCCACGTGGACAAAAGAAGAGGAAGGCTGGAGAAGGAAAGGCAGCAGCCTCCAAGAAGATCATTACTGAGCAGGCAGCTGGGCTCCTGGTCCATTTCTCCCCGTATCTATAGCCAAATTCTGGTCCCGCTCCGACACCTCCATACCAACGCCAAACCAAAGTTCATCACCGCAATGGATCGCTGCTTCAACGCCCGACACCGTTCCAGCAATCCCGTGTCCGCTCGTAAAACGCTTACAACCGCTCCACCAAAGTTTGTGCAACGTTTAATCACCGCCCGGGCAAAGCTAGCGAAGCAGCGGTGGTCCAGCGTTCAAGATTTCTGCGTTGGCCTAGCGGACCCAAGCGTCCACGAACTTGCGTCTAGCGGTGCCAAACTTTGACTGGGCGTTGTTGGAGCGGTGGTGAACTTTGCCGGAGCGGAAAATTGCCCGCTCCTCACCGCTCGCAATATTTTGTGCAGCTCAAAACTTTCGGAGCGGTAGGAGGGACCATCAGCGGTGACCGAGCGTATACGGCGTTGCCTTAACGGGGGCCAACTTCTGTTAAACGGTGGTGAACGGTTACGAGCGGTGATGAATTTTTTTCACCGCTCCAGGAACGCTCCAGCAAAGTTCTGGCGGTGTGACCGGGCCTTAACATTATTGAATTCATTATTGTACTTTCACGCCGGCAAGGAGAGAAATTGCTCCCCAAAATAGACGCAACTTTCTTTTAAAGTCAAATCATTTACTATCGTTATCAAAATAATGATTGGACAAAGCTAGCAAATTTTAAGAAAAGAAAAATATTTAGAAAGGATTTCAAATTGACTTACTAAAGATGTAGGACTACATGTCTTACATTTCAGTTCATGGTGTATATCTAATTTGATTACTCCCTGTTTCATGTCGTATGTACAGCTGTGTTCAGTGGCGTAGCTACGAGAGGAAGGGAAAAAAAGAAAAAAGAAAGGGGAGATGGGGTGGGGGGGGGGGACGAGAAAAGAAGATAATATAGGATCCTTCCCCGCATCCTTTGGTGACCTTGTTAATTTGCATTATATTAACAAGATATACCGATTAAGACCGATGCTCCCCCCCCCCCCCCCCCCCCCCGCCTCCATGATGCCAGTTCTCCCGTCAATGACTGGACCCTTACGCCATTCACTTGAATTTATAGGAAACGATATTTTATTTTTACGACTAAATTTCGGGTACTTATTTGTTTATGACTTGATTTTTTTTTTCAAATTGATTTTTAATTTCCATTCCATCCTAGGGCGGTATCAAGTTCATTCAACATTATGATGGATTATGAGGAATTGAAAACCACTTGACTAAATATGGGAAAGAAAGAAACAAACCAGAGCAAGTGCCGTCATAGTTGAAACCCTCGAATCGGATCTCTTTGTCGTTGACGACGACCACGGAGGAAGCAGAAAGTCCGTAGGACCCAGAGAGCTGCCCTAGGTCATCTTCTGCTGGAGCTTCGAAGTTTTCAGGAGGGATTATGTGGTTGAAATCCACCTGTCCAAAGTAACAGAGGTGTAGAGAATGGAAAAATAAGGGAAATCTAAAAATGACAAAGATGTTGGACCTTACCGATGGTGTAAATTCCCGGAGTAGGAATATTACGTGCATAAATAGGGAATAGGATGGGGGTTATGTGTCCTTCGGGTTTTACAAAAAGCACATACATCAAGTATAGCACCAAGATCAGTGAATATTTTCCATTTAGAATATTGTCAGCATACCTCTAAAAGATTCTTGAAATCTGGAAGAAAAAAAAAGGTCTGTGTTTAGTGTGAAAATTAGCAGCTGTCCGGATAAGCAACATGTCCGGACACACAACATGTGGGTATAGATAAATATTCATGTTCTATTACAGCATCGACAACTCTTGTCGATCTTCTCTCAGACTGATCAAAAAATATATTTTTGAGCGCATGGCATCCATTACGCTCTAAAAGAAAATCGAAAGATCACTGTCGTGACTCCTCGGGGAGTGAAAATATAGTGGAAATAGAGCGAAGATTTCACCAATTTTTCTTTTTCGAGAGCACTCGACATTCACTTGATATTCACTCCTAAACAAGTGATCTCTGACATGGCTGAGGAGTTGGAAAAGTGTAAAAAATACTCACTCTTTTTTTTTTCGAGAGCACTCGATACTCACTGGATATTCACTCCTAAACAAGTGATCACTGACATGGCAGGGGAGTGAAAAGAGAGTGAAATTTCACTCTGCTCTTTACAGAGAGAACTTTGAAATAAATCGATATTCACCTAAACAAGTGATAACTGACATGACACCCGGGGGTGTTTCATAAAGCTGTACGTAAAGTTATGCATAACTTTACGCACGATTTGAATATGAATTGCCAGATAGGAAAAGTTTTTCCTGATATTTTAACAAATTGTGACTCTATATCCAATAACCTCACTTAAATTATGGCAAAAAATATACTTTGCATTAAAAATGTTTTTTATGATAAGAATGTTAATCTTCATCTGCACGGTTCAACTTTAGTTGATGGACTTAAAAAATGATTGAGCAGCCCATTTGGCTTGTCATATTTAAGTCATTCGTAAAGTCATGCGTAACTTTAAGAACAGCTTTATGAAACACCCCCTCCCCCCCCCCCCCCCGAAGAGTAAAATTAGAGTGAAAATTCACTCCTTTTTTTTTTTTTTTGGAGAGAGAGAGAGAGAGAGAGAGAGAGAGAGAGAGAAAGGAGTCCGCGGTTGCACTTACACTGAATCTATTGCACCAGACTGAGATCCATTTCAGGCCTGAGACGTTCTTCCCAGCTGGAAGATCGAAATCCCCGAGGTCGTAATTAGTGTACGCCTGGGTTAGCTTACTTCAGTAAAGAAAAATCATTTTAAATTTTCACACAATGAAAACAGATTTGGTGACAGAAAAAGCATATATAATGATGATAATGATATTAATAATAATGATGATAATAACAATGATAGTAATAATAATAATGATATTAATGTTAATATTAAATAACAAGAGGCATTTCCCATGAGCGCAAGGAAGGCATGAGATGAAAAGTGCATGAGTGAAAAATCCGTATGTCAATTAGTGTTAAAAGTTTCCCACTTGGACCTTTCTAATGCAGTTCTCAACTCCACTGGACAGTATATAATATCACAAACCATTTCGGTTTGCAGGCCTACCATATGTGTCAACCATTACTCAGTCCGATCTATTCAATCTAACACTCAGAGGTGGATCCAGGAATTTCCCATGGGGGTAAGGAGATAAAGTATAGGTATATAGGGAAAGAGAGAAAGGGGGGGGGGAGAGATAGAAAGAGAGCCTCTTAGATGAAGAGAGGGGGACGGGATAGATACAAGAACGATTCTAAAACAAAAGCACGAGGATTGTAGGCATGTGAACAATTTGGGGTCGATAAATTCTGTCTGTTTATCCTTGGGATCATAATAGTGGTTGGTTGTGGGTATATTGTTTCAAATGGTGACAATTCAATACCACCGTAAGCGAGACATACCTTCCAATGTCAAAACCATAATCGCTAGATGGTGTAGATCCGTTTCCTCCCCTCACGTAAGCATCTGGCAAAAACAAGAGAAGAATATATAAAAATGTGTTGAAGATCGATATCAAAATACAGATTCACCGTACAGTCACTTGCACATTTATATCCGACCGAAATAGTAAACCTGCTGTACTGTTGAGCTAAACTTTCTACCCGATCATTTCAGATTTGTTAGGAAATGATCGCCATCCATTATAGAAAAATTAAGAACATCTTTGCAAAATACATGAAAATACATGCAGAGAATTCCAATTACTCTGATTAATTTTCCTTGATGTTTATCAGTTTCCTTGGTGTTTATCAGATGAATGAGTTTGTGAATGATAGCGTGTATGATCATTCTATAATCTCTTTCCAGATTTTTACTTTGACAGCAAACTCAGGTCAATATAAAGGCCGATAATTATTAGGCCTATATAGGTAATCACATTTTCCCCAAGGGGAGGGTGGGGGGGGGGGGATGGTGGGGGTGAACAGGATTACAAGTGAGCATTAAAATATAGCAGATTTTTGGTTACGGGGTACAAGCCCCCTGTGCTCCTGAATTCCAATTCATATAGCAACGAAACCGACATTAGAACGACAACAGACCAACAAAACAAAATGTTATCGGTCGGTTTAGAGTTGGTTTTGGAGTCAGTTTGAAAGAATAACTGATGCCCCAGTCACATCGACGAGACCTACAACGATCCGACCGATATTTGGTCATTCGGGGTACTGTTTTTTTGTTTTTTGTTTTTTTGTTTGTTTGTTTGTTTTATTTTGGTCTGTTGTCCGTTTAGTATCTGTCTCTTGGATGTGACTGACTAAAGGCCACCACACACCTTACGATCGGTCTGCGATCCGATTTGTGAAATAAATGGTTATGGCATTAAATCATGGCATTTTAACAATTGAAATCTACCGTATTCAGGTTCTGAAAAGTAATATGAATACTAAACATAGGGTTTTGATGAGCTGTCAGCTTTCTACAGGGAATAAAGGCAAAATTAGTTTCAAATCGTAGGCAGTCGTACGATTTTTGTGACGTCACTACGACTCGGAGCCGATCTGGCCATTCCACCGACTAGAAAACTCGGCAAAGGCCGTATTATCGATTTTAATATCTGTATGACTACGGTATTCAGGCCCTCAATCAAAAATATTTTTCGTTTTTAAATGATTTGTCAAATGATATTACATTTTCTTCTGAAATCGGATCGCAGACCGATCGTAAGGTGTGCGGTGGCCTTAAAGGGTATGATGTATTATATTTGATATCACAGTCACATCGACACTATACAGTGCGTCCCAGAAAAAAAGTTAAAAGTCAGGAAAAGTCTCCCAAAATATTAAAAAATTCAAAATATTTGAAGCCAAAATTCATACCTGCGGATAGCTTGTAGTCTCTTTTATTTAATGACACCTAAATATCTGGCATTATTTTATGCTTGAGTGAACAAAAGCCACTTTTGTTCTGGCTTGTATCCGCACAGTTGAGAGTCATGTAAAGGCTTAGAAAAGTTCATATTTTGATTAATAACATACACTTTATGAAAGAACAGGTTTTGTTCTCTGTGTACTTATGTATCTTATCAACATTATTATTCTTCAGTGAGCAATCAACTACTTTATTGAGTGTTTTGAAATATCAATTTATGCCAGTTTTTAATTCAAGCTGGCTTTCTCAGTCAACCATGAAGTTTTGATGGGATATGTCAGAACATACAGAGAACAAAGCCTATCTTTTCATAAATTACCTTTTAATAATCAGAATATGAACATTTCTAAGCCTTTTCAAGACTCTTAACTTTGCTGATACCAGCAAGAACCAATACAATTTTTTGTCAATCATGGATTTTGCACCATTTCACAACAATGGCTTTTGCTCACTCAAGTGTAAAATATTGTTGGATATTCTAGTGTCTTTTAACATTTTTTCCAACTGTCAGGTTCTCAAAAATTGTTAATACCAGCCAGAACAAATGCCAATTCTTGTCGAGTCTGGATTTCGCACCTTTTCGCAAAAGTCACTTTTGCTAACTCCAGTTTGAAATATTGGTAGGTTTTTTTTGTGTGTGTGTCATTTGATAGAAGAGACCCTAAGCTATCCATAGGTATAAAACTTTACGACAAATTTTGTGAAATATTTATTTGGGGAGACTTTTTCTGACTGTTAACGTTTGGGAGGGGGGGGGGGGGGCGCACTGTACATGTACCGACAATAAACCAAACAAAGTCTTATTATCCCCCAATATTTTTACCATGGTCCGCGGTTTGGAGTCGGTTAGGTAGAGTGACCGAGGTATCATCATTTTTTAACCCTCCGTTCTTACCTGGTGCTGTTCCGTCGTAAGAGAAATCGAGGATCCTGATCGTATCATTATCCACGGCGTACACGTCACCAAAGACCTCATGGTTATTAAGTGGATGATCTTCAAATGATCCGATCAGTTTGCCATTGTACTGTGCATCTGTCGTCGCCAAAACTGTAAAAGAAATTGATTGGCTGGTTGTTTATTTTACCTGGCTGCTCAAAAAAGCATGTGTATGATTTTGCATGTGTAAAAAATTCTACAAATACACCTTCACTTCCTTTCTTTAGCAGGCGTATTGCATCATGCCATTGTGAGAAAACACTTGACAGTGACTATCCGACATCGCATTAAATATTGAAATGTAAATATTTTCTGGATGGTGATTGACAAGTCATGTCACAAGGGGAATGTTGATTTTGCAGCTTTTTTGTGGGCAGATCCCAGTAATCTGAAGAAAAAATACTGAAAAATTATTATGAAATATGACATATATCTAGATATTCTTTTGGCCACATGATGATCAGGGTATCATAAATCAACAAAAGTCAACAGTGCATTTGCTTGGCATGGACCCTTAAAGCATGCCCTCTCCGTTTTTCCATCTATACTCAGGTCAAGATATAAATATTTTCTTTCATTACTTTTTATTCATCGTATCAGAGTTATCCTTGATTGCTATATCAATCTTATAATACTATACTATGTTATCTGTATAAAATATATGGATCATATACATGTTTTGTTTGTACTGAAACGGAAAATGAAATGAATCAAATCAAGTGTGGAAATATCAATAAAATAATTCACTTAATCATTCACTTATTATATGTTTGTTATATGTAAATCCTGAACTTCATTTTTTTAAATATAGTTTTTCCATTTATGTAAACATTTACCGTAATTTTGTTTGATATTATGTTGCATCAACTTGTATATATATATTGC